>JAEQBH010007712.1:0-103733 GCA_016808115.1 Tetrastigma voinierianum | reverse complement strand
TAGCATTTAAACCTAGTTTGGAAAGTTTGAACACAAATACGTTAGCAGATTCGCTTTTATGAAAACAGAGGAATACCTTCAAACCCACATCAACTAATTCCAGAAACCTCCCTCTTCAAGGTTTTATTTAGCTAACATCCTTGAGTTGTCATCCTCAAAGGGGTGTG
Organism: Tetrastigma voinierianum; assembly: GCA_016808115.1. Classification (NCBI taxonomy): domain Eukaryota; kingdom Viridiplantae; phylum Streptophyta; class Magnoliopsida; order Vitales; family Vitaceae; genus Tetrastigma; species Tetrastigma voinierianum. The sequence continues at coordinate 103,566 of JAEQBH010007712.1, read as the reverse complement.
GCTCAAGTGCCTCAGAAAATGAGAGAGGCGAGGAGAGAGAAGAGAGAAATGGGAACCGTAGTCACAGAAATGTATAGTTTGGTTACAAAATGTCCATAACATGGCTTATATAGCCCCACAAACATGTGAAAATACCAAACTAACCTAAATAATATGATTACATTGAGGGCAAAAGAAAAATTAAACAAAACGGAGTTGTTTGATCAATAAAAACAAAGAGGCTGCACTTTCGCTTATGCATAGTGATTTTCGCTATCATAGCTTAAAATTCAAATCATAAAGGAAATTGAAAATTTCACTATGGTTGTAATTTTCGCTATGATAGCGAAAATTCGCTATGATAGCGAAATTTCGCTATGATTTGGCTATAGCGAAAATTTCGCTATGATTGCGAAATTTTCTCTATGCCATAGCGAAATTGCCAATCTTCTATGCTGCCTCCTGCATCCTCCAAATTTCGCATTTCATCTTCCAGCCATATTTCTTCATCCTGTGTGTCACGACCCAACTGGGATCGTGACCTGCGCTTAGGAAATGGAAGGCATAAGGCCACCGAAACCCGTGAGTGCCTTACTAAAATATTCATGCCGACTATCATGCGATCACCGACTATATATCAACATACATATATATAATATGCTCGATGCCAAACATCATTAGAGATAAATCCCATCCCACATACACCGTCATCATACACAAAATAAATGTAATTATCCTCGAATTACAAAATATACTAAGAGTTCGAAGTAATCGCTGACACCTAGATTAAATAGACAAAGATTAATACACACATAATAGTACATGTAACCGCCGTGAACAAGAGAATTCAAGTGTTATCATGATCCGAGAAGGAGGATCGATGTACTGAAATAAATTGAGACTGCTTACCTCGAGTGAGTTAATATCATATGATTCATACCACATCTACAACCAAAATGTTATACATACTTATAGTAATCTAGTAATGTAAACATGGTAGTGAAAATCGTATTAATAAGGAAATTCACATAATCATGTATACGCACACAGCATAGTTTATGTCATAATAACATCGTCAATCGAGAACACTAGCAGGACCCTATATCTATCACTTTATAAGCCTTACGGTTTCTCTCAAATCCAATGAGACTCCGGGCGCCCGAGAGAAGCTGGACTGTGGTCCTTAACTCCGCCAACACTTAATCCAATAACCTATAACTCCGGCGCCCGAGAGAAATGCTCGACTGTGGTCCTACCTCTCTGCAAGAACTAACATATCATAACCATAGCCGGCGCCGAGATTAACGTCAACTGTGACTTTATCCGCATCCCGAGAGAAATGCCTCGACTCAGTGTGGAACTCATATCCATAATCATTAATCCGTGATAACTGATTAATAACGGCAGCACGCGGTCCCGATGTAACCCATCGTGTGGTATGTCCCGCTAAAGTTCCCATTACTATATTTCAAATCACAACACACGTAGATTTCTACAATCCAAAGAGAGCACACTCACATCCATCATCATAACAACTCATATGCGTATATAATTATAATAAAATAATTAATTAATTAATATAGTAACATAATATCCATAATAATAATAATAACAATAACATCGTGAGGTCGAGATGACGACTCGTATTAATGTCAAGAAGATCGCAATGCATGATGTGTTATAAACTATATGATATCAACTCATGTAAGAATCGGTCTCAGAGTCGCCTTCACGCCGGGCTGCCCCGGCGTAGTCGTCTGACACCCAGAACAGAAAAGACATAATCAATATCAAGATTGAGGTTTAAGCTAACTCTAGACTCGACTAGACACCCAATGTGCTGTGACCGATATAAAAGCACATCTAAATTCTCTACCGGGGTACCGCGAACCTCCCCAACCGACTTAACCCCGTAAACGTCCGTAACCCGATAAAATACACTTATAATATCCACAATTAATCCAATGTCAACCGCCACAATTACGATAACCACGGTTCTAATCTAATCCAACACAAACAAATCACGATAAACACAATTGATACAATTTATGTCTTCGATAATTAATTATATTTATACATTACATCTTTTTTCAAACCCGAACATAAGCAATTAAACGAGCAAATAAGGCATTTCTATTAAAATAATATTTACGAACAATTAAAATACGAATATCGAATACTATACAATTGGGGTTTTTACACGCTTAGTTACGTAATCTTTATCGAGTCTCGATTTAAACCGGGACACCGTCTGAATCCACTGAACGGGACGGACGCTTCACCCGCATTTTCCGAGGGTCACGCGATCACCTGGGTGACATGAAATTTGAGAGTCGCTTCTGGAATTGATTCGAAGGCACACCCGCGAAGGCCTTGCTTCCAGGAGTCCAAATGTGCAATCTGTTTCTTCCAAGGATCACCGGAATGGCCGAAAATGCCCAAATCCCAAGGTTTCCCGGCGAGAGATCCACCTGCTCCGTTCACCGGTAAAAAGGGCTCGTCGGTGTCGATCAAGGGTGGTTCCCGGGCTTCGAAAGTGGAACTCGAATCCACCGGGTTCGGGCGAGGAGGCCGGAAATGGTTAAAACTTAGATAAGGTAGAGAGAGAAATCATGAAGCGTGGATTCCCGCGAAGAACGGGCGCTTTCAGCGGCCAAGGCAAGACAAGGGTGGGCCGCGATGAGGGCTATCTTTCCAGGTCTGATCATCGACGGTGGCCTGGCACAGCGGCACGCAGGGTGGCACGCGTGGGAGAGGAAGAGAGAGAGGAGAAGGGCCAAAAAGGTATTCGCCTCGATGCAAACTTCATTTTTTTTTCCCTTAAAACCCAATTATATATTAGTGCTGATACTTTTAATGCTTAAAACATAATTAGTTAATAATTAGAATATATATTAATAATACTTTAATTAAACACTTAAATAGAGTCTGTAATATTTCAAACCAATTACTTAAATAATTTGTAGGGTCAAATAATATATATATATATATGTAAATAATACTTTAGGATTAATAAAATATATAATTAGGAAAATAAATTAAATAACCCACTAAAACACGCTTAAAAATTACGGGTATTACATTCTCCCCCCTTAAGAAAATTGCCCGAATTTAGGAATAAGAACATACCTTGGCCATCAAACAAGTATGGGTACAGACGCAGATCTCGTGCTTCCGACTTGGGCTTTCCGTCGAATGATTCGCTATATAACTTTAACCATCGGAATCACCTTCGAACGGAGCTGCGAACCCGGTTTCCACTATAGCTGTGTTACTGCACGATAAATCCTTCACTAATCTCAACATTCACCGTAGCACATGGTTGATCCGGCACGCACTTCCTCAACATTGATATATGAAAAACCGGATGGGATCGGAACCCAGTGGCAACCCAATGCAGTAGGCTACATCCCCAATCATCCACAATCTCAAATGGTCCCACGTAGCGAGGTGCTAACTTCCCTTCTTACTAAATCTCATCACGCCGTGACGGGGAACCTTCAGAATACATACTCACTCCACCCAAACTCCACATGTTTCCTCTGGGTCTCATAGCTCTTCCTCGTCACGAAAGCGGTCCTCAACCTATTCTAATGATAGAATCTTTCGTAAGTGATTTGACCAATCTCAGACCCGCTAACTTCCTTTCCCCAACTTTCCCCAAAGAAATCGGGCGATCTACACTTCCCGCCATACACGCCTCGTGAAGGCGCCTATACCGATACTAGCATGATAACCGTTGTTGTACTAACTCCACCACAGCGTAAATGCCAATCCCATCGGGCCCAAAATCCATCACACACATCCTCGCATATGTCCTCCAACGCCCGACAGTCCTCTCAGACCGCTCCATCCGTCTGAGGGTGAAAAGTCGTATAAAGTCCAATCGAAAGTACCAAGCTTTCCTCATGTAGTTTCCGCCAAACCTAGAAGTAACCCAGCCCCGTCAGACACAATCTAAACGGATCCCATGAAGACTAACAATCCTATCAATATACACCCACCGGGCTATCAAAAAGTTGTTCACAGTAAGAAGTGTGCCGACTTAGTCATTCGATCAATATCACCCAAATGGAATCATACCCCGTTAAGTTCGAGGTAACCTGTACTGGCCAAAGTCCATGGTAATATTCTCCCATTTCACTCCGAACTGGGAGTGGCTGCACAACCCAACTGCTTCGATGCCTGCCTGACCACGGCAAGTCAAACACTTGATACAAACCCGCTACACTCTTCATACCACTCCACCAATAGTTACCCTTAAGATCATGATACATCTTAGTGGAACCGGATGAATACCGTAGTCGTATGATGAGCCTCTTCCATAATCTCTTTCTAAGTCCATCAACATCGGACGTAACCTAGTACCCAATCTCAACGTGCCATTATCCCAATCACAAAACATCTACTCCGACCGGCCGAACCTCATCCATAATCTTCTACCAACCGTGGGTCTCTCGCACCGAAATACTTAATTCTGTCCATCGAATCGATGGACTCGAAATGTGCCAAAGTGCTCCGCACCCAACACCTCTAAATTTGTGAACCCCGATCATACAATTCATACAACTCTTAGTCAATTGTCGCCCGCACTAATGTGGGCGATCACCGATGATTTCTACTCAGCATCCGCCACCACATTAGCCTTGCCCGGGTGATATTGAATCGCATAATCATAGTCCTAAGCAACTCCAAACATCTTCTCTGCCTCAAATTTAGCCTCTCATTAAAATATATTTTAAACTCTTGTGATCCGCGGAAAATCTCACACGCCCACCATGTATTGCCCCGCATTCAATGCAAAGATCATACCGCCATCTCCAAGCCGCGAGTGGGGTAATTCGCCGTGCTCTTCACCGCTTAGAAGCATAAGCAATCACCTTACCGTGCTGCATCAATACACACTCTAATCCGACTGAAGGCCAATAATCAGGAGTAACCTCTTGTACCGTAAGGTAATGCCAACACTGAGCAGAGGTCAAACAATCCTTCGCCTTCAAAACTCGCTCACTTCCAGTCCACCGAAACCCACATTCTTCCGGGGTTAATCGGTCGGGCGTGAAGCCGATCTCAACCCCACGAACCGGGCCGAGCACAACCTGGGCCAAAAATTCAACCTCAGCCACCATGGTCGGGCCCTCGCCAATCCATCGCCTCTATCTTCGGGATCCACTTGAATACCTTCCGACATACTACATGTCCTAAGAAAGCTACACTATCCAGCCAAAATTCACACTTGGAGAATTTGGCATAGCCGATGCTCCTCAAAGTCCGCAATACTACATCCTTAAATGCTCTACATGCTCCCCATCCGAGAATATACTAAGATATCAATGAACACAATCACAAAGCGATCCAGAAGGGTTTGAACACCGCTCATCAAATCCACGGGCGCATGAAGTGGAATCGCAAGACATCACTAGGAACTCATAATGGCCGTACTCATCCTAATGCCGTCTTCTCGAACATCCTCATGTCTTATTCTCACCGATGATATCCCGCCCGTGAGATCAATCTTAGAAAAACATGATGCACCCTGAAGCTGATCAAACAAGTCATCTATTCGGGGAAGCGGATATTTATTGCGAATGGTCACCTTGTTCAACTGTCTGTAATCTATACATAGCCGTAGTGAACCATCTTTTCTTATAAATAAGACAGAGCACCCTGTGGAGTATACTAGTTCGACAAAACCTTTGTCTAACAACCTGTGAATCAAGCCCTTCACTCAACTCCGCAGCCATCCCGTGCGGCAAGGAGATAGAGCAGCCCGGCACAACATCAACAAATCTATCTCCTCACGTGGCAACCCCCGCAACTCCTCCGGAAAACATCAGCAAACTGGCGGGGCACAGGGACATTATCAACCTTACTCTATCCACTGTCCTCACAAGAGCCGAGCACCCTGCACCCCTGCCAGAATATCCGCCTAACTGTAATACCGAATTAAATTGCTGGCCGTATCCGCTCACCACTTAAACCCAAACTCAACTCGAACCGAAATCACTTGTTTTTCGGCAATCCAGACGGGCGAGTTCGCCAACCAATCCATACCCAAAATAACCTCAATCCATCATGATCGCCAACAAAAACAAGATCACCCGTGGGCTGTCTCGCCTACTACGTAAATTGACACGATGGAAAGTAAATATCCGGGCCATGGCACGAGGGCTGCACTGAGAAGGGTCTTAAGTCCGGCCAATAACACCGCTTCTCAATGCAAAGCCAGAGACACAAAATGGCGTGCGGCAATCTTATCTAATAACACCTCAAATTTCAAAGATAACAGATCGGAATAGTACCCGACATAACAAAGATTTGACGTCAAGGCCCGAGGAGCGAGCGTAAAACTCAAGACGCCTGATCGGGCAGAGCTCAAACCCGACCGTCCCTACCACACCACCATTCCTGAGTTCACCTCCATATCCACGGCCCCGCTAATAATTACACCGCGCACCTACCGGTAGTTAACCAGGCGTCGTCCAATGAACCAGGCGCAATGACTGGCCGCGTAACCCCGGGGAGGAAAAGGCCGCTATCGAAATCTAGTGATTACGATTCGCCATATGGCCCAACTCTCCACACCTAAAACAAGCCCACTAGCCGCCATACAAGGGCTCCCGATGCATCCGCCTCACACCGTGGGCAATACACGGGGTGCCAAAACCGCGCCGTACCCCGAGCCTCGAACTCGTCCCTGAACTATACCCCACCGGGCTCAAACCTCGTCCAATCCGGGCCCCATAACCCTTCCGGTCAAGGCTTCACCCTTCTTGCACCCCTTGGCTCCAAATCGTCATCCACCGTCTGCACTCCCCAAAGCACCGCACCACCATAATACCGGCACGCAGCAGCGGTACCAGCTCTGCTCCTCCGGGTATGTCTTTCAGCACCATCCACCAAGATACTATGAAGGCGAAGGTCGGCCCCGTCTCGCTAAATCAAGACTTCCAAGAAGCTACACTTCCTCGATCGTACTCAAGGATATGAAAAGTGGTCCAAGCCCGTACTTACTGCCGCAGCCGTTGCAACTAACTCCGGAGCAAATTTACTAAGATACAGAACCCGGGTACTCCACTACGCATATCATCTCTTCACCGCTTCAAACTGCCTCCCACTTCGCCTCACGGCGTTGTGTCGTAGTTTATCTTCAAATCTCGCTCTCGAATCGAGCCACGCCATACCCTCAAGAAACGGCTTGATGTAACTTGTACCACTCGCAATGCTAAGCCCTCGAGGGAGAAACCGCCATCTCACAGTCCGCCCACTGGAGTGCCTCGATTTCAAATGTCCTCTTCCACTCGCCCGTAAAACTATCAATACCGTGATACCCCATCAAATACAACCCGATGTTCTCGGTGTACTGAACAAGAATGTGGATTCGGTCAAATCCCCGTCCACCCACGAGAACTATTAGCGTCACGATGCTCTTATGTTGTTGGAGAGTTGTTCGCGACCCTACCAAGGCCAAAATGCCTCCATAGTGCGCCGATACGTGACCGTTAAGTCAAATCAAGCTCGGGCATATTAACTCGTGGCTCGCCCGTGGCTCATCGCCCAGACCGCTCTAGCCGCCGCACGGGGTTTACCTTCGCTTCCTTTCGCCCTTCCAGAACCGTGGATCAGTCAAGGGATACTCTACCTCGGGGGCCTCCCGTCTCATCATAGAACTCAGGTACGGCAGCCGCTGCCGCGCGCATGCGCCGTCGCCGCATTAACCTCGACTCGTCTCATACCGAAAAGTAAACACAAGACTATCGATATCAGACGCCCCTAACGGACGGGCGTAACTAGATGCAATGGTGACGCATATGACGAACTCGATCCTAATTCAAGAAGATCGAAACTTAAACTCTGTGCCATGAAATGAACCATGGTCACACAACTTGTCACGAATCTAACTGGGATCGGACTGCTAGGAAATGGGCGCCACCAAAACCAGAGAAGCCCATCAAATATTCATGCCGACTATCATGCGATCAACACTATATATATCAACATACATATATATAATATGCTCGATGCCAAAACATCAATAGGAGAGATAAAATCTCGATCCCACGCACAATCGGGTCATCATACACAAAATAAATGTAATTTATCTCCTAATTACAAATATACTAATATTCCGGGCACGCGGTGACACCTAGATTAAATAGACAAAGATTAATATCATAATAGTACATGTAACCGTGAAGGAAGTGAATTGCCAAGCCATCATGATCCGAGAAGGAGGACCCGAGCGCACCTGAAAAATAAAACACCAAGCTCGCCTCGAGAGTGAGTTAATATCATATGATTCATACCATCTACAACCAAATGTTATACATACTTATAGTAATTATAATGTAAACATATGAAAAATCATATTAATAAGTGAACATCACTGTATACGTTATCACGCGATAGTTTATGTCATAACACAACATCACATCAATCCAGAATTCAGCAGACCCTATACTCCATTACTATAAGCCTTACTAGCTCTCAACCAAATGAGACTGGCGCCCGAGAGAATGTGCTCGACTGTGGTCCTTAACTCCAAATTAACACTTAATCCAATAACCTAGGCGCCCGAGAATGCTCGACCAGTGGTCCCCACTCCAAGAACTAACATATCATAATCCATAGCCTGGGCGCCCAGAATCCTAAGATCCCCGAGAGAAATGCTCTAATTGTGGAACCTATATCCATAATCATTAATCCGTGATAATCCGACACACCGGCAGCACGGTCCCGATGTAAACGCATCAGTGGTATGTCCTCGCTAAAGTTCCCATTGCATTACATTTCAAATCACAACATTACGTAGATTTCACAACTAGAAGATAGCACAGCCACATCCATCATCATAACAACTCATATGCAGATGAGACAAAATAATTAATTAATTAATATAGTAACATACAATATCCATAATACACAATACCAATAATATTCTATGTTGAGATGATGGACTGAGTTTAATGTCGCGAGATCGTGCAATGGCGCATGATGTGTTATAAACTATATGATATCAACTCACGTAATAATCGGTCTCAGAGCCGCCCGTGCCACTCGCGAGTCGCCTGACAATCTAGAACAGAAAAGACATGTACCACATCAAGATCGAGGTTTGCTTAACTCTAGACCTCGACTAGACAATTCACAAAAGCACCATATGGTGCCAGATGATCTACCCACCTGCACTGGTAACCTCCTTAAAATCGACTAACTCTGCAAACTGTCCAGAACCCATGGAAATTACACTTTAATATCCACAATTAATCCAATGTCGAGCCGCCACAATATGGAGACTGGCCGACCTAAATCAACACAGCGCCAACAAATCAATGAGCAACACAATTGATACAATTTAGCTTCTGATAATTAATTATATTTATACATTACATCTTTTCAAACCCGAACATAAGCAATGATAAATAAGGCATTTCTAATATTAAAATAATATTTCACAACAATTAAAAATACGAATATCGAACAATGATACAATCGCTTTACACGCAAAGCATGTATCTTACCGAGTCTCGATTGAAACCGATTGCACCGCCGGGACGGAATCCGGATCTGACGTCACGGCACGCTTCCCGAGGTCCACTGCCGATTTTGTGACTTGAAAAATTTGAGTTTCGTCAATGGATTCTGGGCACACCCATCGAAGGCCTTGCTTCAGGAGTCCAAATGTGCAACTGCTTTCCAAGGATCACCGAATGTCGAAATGCCCAAATTCCGAGGTTTCACAGAGATCCACCCGCCCGTCTAAGAAAAGGGCCTGCCGTGCCGATCAAGGGTGGTTCCTGGGGTTTTTGAGGGTGGGGAACTCGAATCCACCGTTGGTTTGGGCGGAGGAGGCCGGGAAGTGGTTAAAACGAAGGGTGTGAGAGAAACCGCAGCGTGGATTCCCAAGAACTGCAAGCCAAAAGGCCAAGGCAAGACAAGGGTGGCCGTGGCTATCTTTCCGTGCTCTGACGGCCACACGGTGTCAGCAGTCGAGCTAAGGCCGCGAGGGTGGCACGCAGAGCAGGGAAGAGAGAGGTGAAGGGCCAAAAGGTGTCCGCCCCATGCAAACCCCCATTTTTTTTCCCTTAAACCCACTATAATACCAAGTCTCGATCACTTTTAATTAGCCCAAAAAACATAATTAGTTAATAAATTAGAATATATATTAATAATTACTTTAATTAAACACTTAAATAGAGTTGTAATATTTCAAAACCACTACTTAAATAATTTAGTCAATATATATATATATTTGTAATAATACTAGATTAATAAAATATATAATTAGAAAACAAATAAATAATCACTAAACACGCTAATTATTTGATCCTCTGGGTAAAAAGCACTAAAACCTATCTTAAATGGGACCTAAAATAGCGCTTTTAAGACCAACTCACAACCAACATATCAATGTGTGGGAGTGGAAATCATCCTTAGGGAATGGCTTGCTCATATCATGAAAGTCTACACAAACCAACCTGCCATCCTTTGGGAACAAAAATCACAGCCAACCACTTAGGATACTTAACCATTGATAAGAAGCCAACACTAAGTTGCTTCTGAATTTCCAACTACAAACTCCATCGAGGGTGTAGTCCTAATTTCACTCAACCGTCTAAACAGGTAGAAACGGCAGCGATGCCGCACAATAGAAGAGTCACCATATGACCATGCCAATACATTCAAGCATGACCCGAAAGCAGTTAATAATCTATTCTCCAGATAAGGAAGAGTTTGTCCAATCTCCCTAGGCTGATCTGGTGTCCCAAAATCTATCAACTCCATGTTACGCACCGTGTAATCTTTCTCGCCCTTCAGATTAGAATCACACTGACCGGCCACCTAGTGGGTCATCCGTCTCCCACATCAACATCACATATATGTGGCAGGGTTATGGTGTAATCAAGGAAAATGCTAATACGCAAATACTGCTGGCTCATGTCATATACTATCGAATATCATCAAAGTGGGTGACAAAACCCTTACATAGTGTCAAAAGAAAGAGATGGTCCATTAGCCTGACGCTCCTCACAAACAGATATGAATAATATCGCGCAACAAGTCCATCATCATCATCTATCTCTAGCATAGAAATCCCAAACATATCAAAACCCATGGCTGGCCGCATGCGCCAAGGCCGATCATGTCCATCGTGACAAGACAGCATCATAAAGTGTCACATCCTCAAAATCAATAGTAGAAATCCCAAACATGTCGTGCGTAATGGGGTTTGAGGCTGCATCGAGGATACGGCCTATGTCGATCATGTCCATCTCGTCTATGCAAGTATCAGAAAGAGTCACTTCATTAGTATCATCCCCCAAATCCATAGGTAGGTCATAGTCGCACCTCTTGTGGAAACACATGAGAACACACTAGTCCACCATGGATAGGGTGTAACCGCTATGGCACCAAGTGCCTCAAGATCTTTAACTCAAACACATATGTCTTAAGGCCCGTTGGTGCCTTTGGATCCATCCGCTCTAAAGCATGATCAATACCCCCCATAGGGTGCATGCCTAACTTTCAACCAACTCCCGAAGTGTAATGCAGGGAGGTGGACAATCGAATGGAACCCCAAATGTAAAGTATTACCCTCTGTCCCGGTGCAGCTTCGCTATGTGACGAAATGTCTCTGCGAAGAGTGTAACCCAACCCATAGGGTATGTCATGATCGAACTCCAAAGTAACCTCGCGGCTCCCATCAAGGCGACCCAACCCTGCCGTGAATATGTGACATGCCTCTCATCATACTAAGTACAAAGTAATACAGGCTTATCAAAAGACATAGGGCACTGTGTCTCGCATCAATCTCAACCTGACAACCTGAACCTCATCAAAAGTAAACCTAGTCAAATGTAGGTCATCCTCACTATGGTTGATATGTAACAAAGGGTTAGAAGAAGTAACAACATCTCTGTCAGACTATATCGTGATAATGCACCCCTCATGTATGAAATTCAACTTCTGATGAAGGGAAGATGGTATAGCACCCGCCTCATGAATCCAAGGGCGGCCAAGAACCAGGTTAAAGGATGACTAAATCCTAAAAACCGGAAATAGTATGGAGTATCTGACTGGCCCAATCATGACATGTGAACTGAGTGTGCCCATAACTGTCCTTTGAGTCCCATCATAAGCTCTGATAGTCTATGAAGAAGGCCTAAAATTAGTTGGTGAAAATCCAAGTATAATGGCAATAACTAACGGACAGACGCTCGCGGCTAAGTCAATGGTTCAGTATGACAAACTAAGACCACAATCTCGAACAAGCAACATCACGAATAAGGGCCAACATGATCCGCCCCTCGTGTGGTGTAAATCATCGTAAAATGCAATGCATGTAGCCTGGTCGGCCGTCGAAAGTGAACAAGCCTTAGGTGCGCGCTGTCAACTCCGATCCGCCAGGGTTCTTTTCGATCAATGCATCTCTATGAGCACGGATGAGCCAATAGGGCTCCGTATGGAAATAAGGAGCCTATGTAGTGCGAATGGGCGCACTTCATCATCCTCTCTTTGAACATCCTCTCTAGCTGTTGTGCCAACAAATGGCCTGTCAACAAGTGGAGGCTGAGCTACCCTCCCACTTCGTGTAACAATTTGAATATCCCTATGAACAGGTCCACACTCCTCCAGGAATGTATCGAACGGCGGGTGTCATAAAGTAACATGCCGCAAGTATACGGCAAATTGAAGTCTGCCTCAGGGAACCCTTCTCACCCAGGAAAGTCCCCAAATGACCTAGGGATCTCGCAGCTAGAGGTGTCCACTAAAACTGAGTCTCGTATAAACTCACCGATTGTAAGCCCCTCCATCCCATCCCATCATGAATATCTGCCCCCCAAAAACTCAACCGAGTGTACACCACTCAGGTGAGGCACAACTCTAGCGTCATGAGTGGGAGGGTCACATGGTGGCATCCCAAATCAACCAAACCCTAATCAATCAAGTCCTAAATGGTACGTTCCCAAAGATCGCACAATCGTGCCAGATCATGGCCTACTTTCCGATGGTATGGCTAGTAAAATCATTCTAAATCCCATGGGTAGGAGGGTGGTGGTCCGGTGGTGGAGCAATCAAACCCCTTCAACCACCTCAAAATGCTCTAAGCCTGGCATCCCAGTCATAAATTGCCCAGCTCTACTTCGATAAAGGTGGTGCCCATATTGCTCATGGTATTGTTCAGTGGCCTCAGTGCCCGTGTAGCATACCGGGCCGTGGTGGGTGGATGTAGACAAGCAGTCTCTGCCGACTCCATGCGGGAGCAACCGGTCGCACCGATCCTCGTCTGCACCATCCGTGCGGAATATCTATAAACTATCTATGAGTCTGTGGCCGATGTGAAAACCTGTGACTCGATGTACTAATAGCACAAATATCTGATGATCTAGGCTCGATTCGATTTCTTCCTCCTTGAATCTAAAAGGAAGAGTCCTTGATAACTCCCAGGCCCAAACTAATGATCCAAAGTTTGTCTATGGAAAGCCTATGTGATGCCTAGCAAATTAGGGTTGAAGACTGCACATAATCATGCTGATCTGATCGCGCTATAAGGTTTTATCTATAATATGTTCTATCTTCTCCATCCAGTAGAAGATAAATGAAGTGACTGACTCATCCGGCCTCTGCGTGAGGGCCTTCAACTCCTCCGGATACGCCCACTCACGTATTAAAAGAATACCGTCCATAAACTCCGTCCCAACGCCCATGTCCTACGTCTCGAAGGGTCCAATGAGGCAAACCAACGTTGAGAGGCACTACTCAGTGAAGGGTCCAATGAGGCAAACCAACGTTGAGAGGCACTACTCAGTGAAGGGTCCAATGAGGCAAACCAACGCTGAGCGGCACTACTCAGTGACAGAGGGAATAGCATAATCATTTGTGCCTCATCCAGCCTATGCTCGCATATAACAGTGTTGTATAACTGCAAGTGAATACGAGGGCAGTCTATACCCGTGTATCTCTCAATGTCCGACATGTGGAACTCAACTGGCAAGGCTGCCACTGGAAGGTCATCATATCCGTCCCAACCTATAACTCCATCAGAAACATGCAGAGACATGATCCTCTACTCAATCGTATCGATATGGGCCTGGCACATCAATAACTGTGTGGGCCACTACCAATGGTGTGGTCTTAGTCCCCACTGCGCACAAGTGCTCCAGCCGTGGGGTCAATTTCAACAGTGGTGGTGGAGGTAGAATTGTATAGTCTTGATGTACAATGGGTCCAGATGGTGGTGGTGGTAGAGGTGGAACTGTAGAGTCATGCGGGGTGCTCCCTGTAATCTACACTGGCTGGGCCTGATGCCCATCAATCGTTTGTCCTGTCCCACTATAGCATCCCATTGAGATGCCATGGTATTGGTAATCTTAGCCAATCGATCAACAAAGAGCTGCATCAGGGTCCATATCTCTATGATTTGATATCTGCTTTAACTGAATGTGTGAATTTGATCCTCTAACAAGTCTCTCTTCGATTTTGATCCAAACTCGGGAACCTTGGTCGGTCTTAAGCAACAATCATACAAAAGGAAAGGGGTATGCTCACCCCCGTGGATCATCAATCCAGTGAATATGACTAAAACTTCACGAATGAATCAATACGTGATGTCAAATGTACTAAACCGATATATGGCTTAACAAAGTGTGAGCGAGATTCTCGGACATGCCGATACCTCAAGGGTAATGTGGCTTAAAAGTCGACAATGGGAAAAGGTAAAACCTAAAAGCTAGACGTGACTCCACCCAAACTTGAGCACATAACCCAAGATCCTAACCACCAATCGTAAAATAACACATCGCCACGCACGATCCATGAACCATCCTAGGCCATACAAGTCTCATTGCTCCTGATATCCGTCCTATAGTGCTCCCAAACATCGATATAGCCTTTAAGAATTAGACCGCCTCCAAACTCCTAGCTTGGTCGAAGGCAAACAATTGGGAATGACTACCAAGCAACTCAAGCAATCAATGAGGAATAATTGACCAAGACTAGTGATACGGAAACAAGGGAATACAAGCGCGCCCCAAAAACACAAACAAATAAAGTAGTCATGTAAAAGAGAGGATAGCCATGCAACAATCAGTCATGCGCAAAGAGCAAGCCTACCATAGAACCTACACACAAATTAACCATCTATGCTAATCAGAAAAATATAGCTAGGTACCAATCAACCATAAGCAAGCAGGCTAGAATCCAACAGGTGAACACACAAGCACAAACAACCCACAAGTGTATGTCGACTCAACCGTAAGGATCGGTCATTCGTAGCCTAAGAGCCCATCGGTCAATGAAACTATATGCTCCAATATACCCAACTCAGTCTGGGTCAATCTCTCTTATGAAACCAGATTCTGGTTCATCCTCAAATGGAGTTGCCAATTTGTGGACCCTACTCGATCCACATGCTAGCACGACTCGCTATTAATAGAAAAAGTGAGTTGATTTTTGAGCTTTTGAAAATCCGTCCCTAGTAAGGAACGGTTTTGTTTAGAGTCGCCACTTAATTTTTATTTATTTATTTTTTAAAATGGGGAAAATAAAGTAAGATTAAAAGCCCCTCATTGACTTTAGTCAGGAAAAAGCAGTCCACGAAAACTAGATTTCTGGGTTTTAGGATCAAGTTACCTAATGGGAAGGTACCCCATATGAGGTAGCACCCCTCTAGGCCCAAAACTCGGTCTCTACTAATGAATTAGGTACATGGGATCATATGGGTCAAAGATCAATCGATCACTCAGGCTAAACAGATGACTCGAATCACACCAACCTACTCAATATCTAACATGCATAAACACTCGACCAACAAAACAATGGGTGCTGCACTGCGGGTCCCGCCAGCACTACAAGAGGTTAGTCAAAAGCTCAAATGTCCAACACCATATGCATATAAATGCAAATACTAGCCCAAGCACGACTTCAGGTCCTAGCCATGTGAAGGCTGTTACCGCACATTTCGGGCATACAACAATCTCTCAAAATTAAATATCAAAAGAAAAAGAAGCCAGGAGAAACCATACATCACATCTCAGCCACTCATTGATGCTACAACACTTGTGCAACTATACAAACATGTCTATTCATCTCAAAGAATCGGGCTCGAAAAAACCTAGACTACTAGTGCTTAACTAACCACCCTTTGATTTGCATTGACCCTAACCCTTATGAATCCAAAAAGGGACCACATTAACCTGAAATAAACCCCATTTCAGACCCTAAACATAGTTGTACACTGATCTGGAGTGAATGGACTTGACTCACAAGGTCATAGGCTCCAATTAAACTAAAATCATGTTATCCTTAAAAAAAAATCCGACGAATTGGCTGATTCGGTTTCCCAACTAACTGAAATGATTGAGAAAAATATCACCCTTGTTAGAAAATTCCTCACGATTAAGGAACCTAGAAAAAGAACAAGCATGATTCCACCCTGAGAGTAAGAACCGACCTAAACAATGCAAAGTACCTCTAACTATTGTTCCCGAATATAACCTAATGAACCTGGATGATCCGTTCTCTCAAATCCGGGCCTGAACTAGTTGATAATAGTTCAAAATTTTATAACATTCCTTATAGAGTAAGGAACTAACAAAACAAATGGTGTGCAATTCCAACTTCGAATGAGTGAGAATTGACCAAACAATGCCTAGTGCCCTAACCGCTATTCTCGAAAAATATAACTCAGAACCGATGATCCGTTCCCAACCAGTTGAGATGATTGGAAAATAGTTCTAAATTTTCAAGGCAACATTCCTTATAGAGTGAATCCAAAATAAACGGTGTACACAGCCCGACCAATGAGTGAGAACTAACCCAAACAATGCCTAGTGCCCTAACTACTGTTCTTGAAAACATAACCTAATGAACCTGCTGATCCGGCTCCCCAATCGGTTGAGAACAGTTCTTAAAATTTTTCAAAACATTACTTTTAGAGTAAGGAATTCAAAAAAAAAAAAAAAAGAAACGGTGTAAAATTCCAACTTTGAATGAGGAGAATCGACCAAACAATGCCTATGCCCTAATCAAGGTTCCTAAAAACATAACCTAATGAACTACGATTCGACCACTGGCTGAGTTGGTTGAGAACGTTCTAAAAGTTTTTTAGAACATTCCTTATAGAGTAAGGAATCTAAAAATAACTGCAGCACTCGACCAATGAGTGAGAACTCGACCCAAACAATGCCTATGCCCTAAAACGAGTCAGAACATCAAAGTGCAGTCAAGCGGAAGAAACGAGAGAAGCATACAACGCCCATACCCTAGATAACCCGTACTCACCCTTTGTCTTCCTCCTTCTTTTCCGCTCCACAACCAGGCATCCACTCCTCAAACTTTAGGAAATCACCTTCAAAATGAGAGAGACCACTCATACCCCGGATCTAGAGAATCCCTCATTCTTTCTTTCTTTCTCTCCCTTTCTCCTCTTGGGCTTTATTTACTCTCCCTTCCTCTTCACATTTTTCTTGTATTTCTCCTTCATAAACATCTGAGCTCACTCCATTTGCACACCTTCATCCTTGAACTCCCCTAATCAATCTCACTTCCCCAAACCCATAAACACTTTCTATTCACGGTTAGAGCTAGCCACATTAACTCATTTTCTTAAACACCAAAAATCTAAAATGGACTCAAGGTGGGTTGCAAGCAACCCAAAAAATGGCCCATAACTGGACCCAAATCCTTCCTAGGACTGGACCGAGTTTATAGGCCTAACCAAGTAGGATTGGACTCTAAAAACCACCAAAATCGCTCCATACAAGCCGACTCGAAGAATCTATGCCAACCAAATGGTTTACCGAGAAAATTTTGAAATGTTGACAGAATTTTCCTTGAAGAATAAGGAATTAAACAAAAAAAACGAAGTGTGATTTCGAGTTCAAATGAGGGAGATATGACTAAAACAAACTCGGGTGCTCCGAATTCAAACCTACTCCAATACTGAACTTTAACTGGAACTGGCTGAACCTGGCTGGAGCTGGTTCCCAAACGTCTATCCACTGATAAAAAATTTCAAATTTTTTTCATAGAATTCTTCAATGAGTAGAAATCTAAGAGGTTGCATGATTTTCGAGTTCGAATGAGAGATATGATTCAAACAAGCCCAAGCGTCTAAATCTTACATGCTCCAAATAATTTTCAATCAAATTGAAACTTGAGGACCGGTCGGGAAAATTTTGAAATTTTGACAATATTTTCGAGAACAAGGAGTTTCATAAAAACAAAGGCACGAATATGAGTTCTGATGAGGGAGATAAGGACTGAACAAGCCCAAGTGCTCCACATCTCGACATACTCACAAAATCGATTGTTAAACCTTGGGAGGCCCACTTGCTTCATAGCATGATGCCAATAATCACATACGCACTCAATGTACGATATACAAGCCTACCCGAGGCCGGAGACCGACTAAGCTCTGCAGGACCCTAACGGTGCCATATGAGAACGCGGGTGAGTGCGACACCAAAAGGAAACGCAAAGGTTGGAGGACAAAATTAAGGGTCTATAATCGATTCACTATGCATCCCAAGGTAACAAGATGTGATTTGAATAGTATCGGCTAAGGGCGAGGGATGAAAAGGATGCGTAGTATGTATCTAAATGTTCACTATCGCTATAAAATCGAACATCAAGTACGCTCGATTCGCGAACTGATTCCAATTCACAATGGACAACATTACTATGAGTTTAGGTCCGTTTTCCTCACCCAAAAGAAGGCCTGGCCAGGTAATCACGACAGACTTACAAACCCGCTCACTTTACTACCCGACTCGACTATTCCACTGACGGTTACGGAGTCAGAGCAGGAGCGAGATTACTGGTTGCATGGGATTCCATTGTCAATAGTAGCTTGGATCAATCCACTAAGCATTTAAGGTCTTCGAAAATTACAACACTCTTAGGTACTGACTCGAATTTTAAGACAACCTTCCATCCACAAACCGATGGACAATCTGAAAGAGTGATTCAAGTGTTATAGGACATGCTTCGGGTTGTGTGCCAGATTATCCTCGGGCAAGCTAGGGATAGGTATATTCTTAGGAATTTGTCATAACAACAATTATCATACAAGTATCGTAATGAATTTTTATGAAGCTCAGATGACAGAAATGAACTCAGTACGCTGACGCACCTTAACGAGTATAAAGTAATTGGCCCTGACATAGTGAAAGAGATAGAAAAAAAAGTTCGGATCATTCAACAAAGGTTAAAAGCTGCTAGTGATAGATGCATAATGTGATCCAAAAGAAAAGACATAGAGCACGGCCGCATAAAAGTTTCTTGGAAAAGATTGGGTCATGGAGAAAGATACTTCGATTTGGAAAGAAAGGGAAACTGAGCCCAAGGTTCATTGGACCTTATGAGAATTTAGAAAGAATTGGATTGATCACTTATCATTTGGCCCTCCCTACGGAGTTGGCCAAATTACATAATGTATTTCATGTTTCAATGCTTCGAAGATACCGTTATGATGAATAGCACATCTTGCCAATACAAGATGTATGTTGCAATCGACTTTTATGATGAAGAACCAAAAGCCATTTTAGCTCGTGAAGTGAAACAATTGCGAAACAAACAAGTCCCTCTGGTAAAAGTACTTTGGCAACACCACGATATAGAGGAAGCACCTTGGGAACCATAATTGACAATGAAGACATAGTACTTGCAACTCTTTAATTCAGGTATGAATTTCGAGGAAAAATTCTTTTAAGGGGGAGAGAGTTGTAACACCCTAAATTATACCCTAGTAGTTTTATGACATGTGTAGGGTTTATGGACGTAAACTTAGTATTTTTCAGAAATTTAATAGTTAAGTGTGGAAAAGGATATGATTGGAATTATTAAAGAGTCAAGGGTAAATTGGTAAATTGCCAATTAAGGACCCAAAAGACATGAAACAAGAACATTATATGCCATTGTAGAATTATGATAAGTTGATTGTCAAATTTAATGAAGTAGGAGGACTAAAGTGCAAGGGCCAAAAACTTAAGTCAAAAGGAGGCATGAGACAAGAACTTGTCTCTAGAATTTGTTTTCCATTTTGTGCCTTTGGGAGCTAGGGCATCTGGTTGTGTGGGGAGGAGACTAAATTGGTTTGCTCAATCCATTGTTCTTGGCTCTCTTAGTTCAAGCAAAGAGAAGGAAAGGAAAGGAAAGGAAAGGAAAGGAAGAAGGAAGAGAAAGAAAGCTTGGTTTGGAAGTTTCAAGACGTCAAGGTTAGGAAAACATCCTAACTCTCCCATTATTTGTGTTTTTTTTTTTTTTTGGTTTGAGTTTGGCTTGGATCTTGTTTTGGTTTGGGTTGGAATTGTCCAGTGATAAAGACCAAAAATGTGTAAAGAGACATATAGGTATTTTAGAGGAAATGTTGTCCAAATTTCCCTAAAATATGTGTTTTTGTTTTAGCCATAACTCGTCTACGATCTCCAATTTGGATGATTTTAGTTGGAGATGAAACCCACGTAACCAAAGCTACAAATGTCTAGGAAGAAAATGAGATTTAACTCAAGCCTGAAACCCCGAAAAGAGTTTTTACAAGAAGATGTTGCATTCTATCCCCTCTACGGGAGTAGTTCATGTTGTTTACACCATGTATTGGGTCATACTGATCCAAAGGAGGTGAATCAAATCCTACCAAACTAGACACCCAAGAGAGTAAGAATGTATGGTCACATAATGTCTCCTATTATTCCAAAATTGCCTAATTGAGAACACAATATCGTCTCTGAAATTGTTTAGAATAGTCCAGACTTTGGCCATATCTTCCTAATTTAAAGGTCCAAATGACCTGATCTGTAAATCTTTGGAAACTTAAGACATAGGTGAACATTGTTTTAGAAGATCACTTTGTCTAAAAACCTCGTTTTCTGGGTCGAAATAGTAATTGGAAATGGACTCGATGTTAGTTAATAATTCTGTAGTCAAAACGCTTGGGTGACACGTGGATGCCTAGATTCATTAGAAGCCGTTAGGATAGACTCAAAATCCCTCTAAAACACATGTAATTGTATGCCTACTTAATACAGATAGTAAATAACAGGACTAGTGCTATTCTAAGACTTCCCTGTCTGCTAATCAAAGATGTCATCTGCTATTTAGCACGTCCTGCTTACATATTCAACACTCATGTTCCACTGTACCATTAAGTGGGTTCATACTACCACTTCCTCGTTTTATACCTGTGACAAATTCTACCTATTGTACTGCGTCCCTCTTATTCATTGTTACTAGTCTATGCAGGAAAACATTTATATGATGTGTATCTAAATAATGAACAATATGAACATGAAAGTAATCAACTCATATGCTAAGGCATAACTCTATTTTGTACTGTCGTATACCTACGGGTACCTACTGTTATGACATTTATGTTATGAACTCCTACGGGAGAAATGAATAATATGATATGTGAAATAATTATATGTATGTACATATACTGAAATTAAGGATCAGTGTAGCGGTCATATATATATGTTATTATGTTTTCCCACTAAGTTATATGCTTAGCACAGGTGTTTCATTCGTGTAGATTTCGAAGAAGTCGCCTAGAACATCCCACACTCGTCAAAGCCAACTCAATAGTAGGAGTCTCCCTTATGTGGATCCTCTACTCCATATTCTCTTTTGTAATATAAATGTAAATGTAATATTTGATGTAGTGAAACTTGTAAGAAAATAAGTAGTTAGAGACTCAAGCATATATGTACTGGATATTTTAATCACCACTATAGTGGTAATTCCACAAGGTTATGGTTTATAGTCTAGAATTTTTATAATTATGACATTTTTAAAACAAGTTTATATCAGTTATTAATCTATGCTTGAAATAGTCTCAAATATTGCCAAAAAATCAAGTTAACAGGTCTCAACTATGTGTGGCGTCCCCTCACCTACTGCAGTTAGGGGAAGGGGTGCTACAGAAGATATTTGCAAAGAGCCTAATGGAATAAACAGGATGAAGACAACGATGAAGACTACGAGATGAAGCTTAAGGTGAGTTAAAGCTAACAAAGTAGAAGGGAAGAGAACTACAAAAGGAATAGGGAAGAAGAACAATATGGATTTTAATAGGCATTAAATGGGTTTTGGAGGGAGACTCCACAGATTTTGCTCCCTTAGGCAATTAACCACTCGGTTGGGACAAAAACTAGAAGGCAACCCCAAAGCTATGTTTATTCCCAACTAATCAAAAGGTGAAACTATTTAAAGAAGATGGGTTAAAGTTGAAATTATTCATGTCAATTAATCCTATTATTTTTAAATATTTTTCATTTTAAGAATATTATTTGAAGATGAAATTAAAATTTTAAATGTTTACATTAACTTTTTTAAAAAAATTTCCTTCAATTTTTTTCCTTCCTCACCATCACACCCTAGCCGCTACCACCCTCCCTCCTTCTTCTTGTCATCCTTTGTAATTACCATCCTCCTCCCTTGAGCTACAGATTTTAGGGAGAGAAAGTGGAGTTGTTGGAAGGTTACGGAAAGAGAAAGTGGGGAGATGGAGCGAGGAGATGGAGAGAATGACATTCAAATTGAAGGATTATGGGATGATTGGAAGGAGATGGGGAGGAACAGATCTCATTTGTCCGATAAGATGATATGAAGGAATTTGGAGTTAAGGGCAGAAAGGAATAAGACAAAGAGGGAACTGTTGGTGATAAAAGCTACTCCTTATTCAATTCATTCAGGCCATATGTTTAGCCATACATGGAAGAGAAAATAACAACAAAGCTTCGGTAATAAGGAAATGTCGCAGTAATAGGCACCGAATAGCACCCACTCTACTAGCAAGACTTATTCAATAACCGACTCAACAATTCACGACCTAAATAAACAAATTAGACCAAGTCTTCCATTAATCACCTAACAAACAAATTAGACCAAGTCTTCCATCTCGCCACTAGCCCACTATCACTTTCCATCTTGTTGCCACTCACCGGCACGTATGCACATATCATTCCCCACCGCTTAAGGATCCTTGTCCACAAGATGAACCGATATGACTTGGTGAAACGCCATTCATTTTCCCAGGTGGCATCTTCTGCTGGTGCACCTACCCACTTCACCAATATTTCAGATTTTGGCCGGTATTTACCCTTGTTGATCACTCGTAGATCTAAAACGGTCAGCTGTGGGCTACCGCCGGCATCCGAGACGAGGAAGTTGGGTGACGCTGAAACGATCGTCCCAAATGCTTTTAATGTGACCGACATGAAACACATCACAATTTGAGAATCAAGAGGCAAAGCCGCCTTTAGGGGCCACCGACCAACTTTCGCAATGACTTTATAAGGACCAAAGAACCGTGGGGCAAGCTTCATGGAGGAACGAAAAGCCACAGAAGTCTGTCTATATGGTTGGAGTTTCAAATACACATGATCTCCCACAAGGAGCAGGCCTCGCCGCTGGTCGCCGACATTTCATCCGATCTCAGCCACAGGCTGTTGCGTCGCACCACGAGGATGCTGATCTCGGTCATGCGTAATTACCCATCGCTTGATGTGGGTACTCGTACATAAGCTAATAGATCGGAGGTGGAATTCCATAAATAAACAAAGGGTGTCATCTTAGGAGGACGAGTCAAGTGTTGTAGCCGACCTCACCCCCGTGGAATCCATTCGAGCCATCAGTGGTCACTACAAACATCGTAGAATATTGCTCCAAAGTCTCGATTGACAACTTTTCGTTTGGCTGGTCTGGATTGGGATGGTAACTTGAGCTCATACACAACTTGGTTCCTGTACTGAACATGCTCGCCAAAAGAGCCGAGTAAACACCTTGTCCCGATCACGACAATTAATGCCTACCGTAAGTGTGCAACCACGCTATAACAAATGCCTATAAATAATTATAAACAGGTGTTTCAAGGCGACGAAGTGAGCATATTTGGTCAAGCGGTTAACAACTACCATGATGGAAGTATACCCATTAGAAGATGGTAACCCCTCAATAAAGTCCATCGAGACATCAGTCCACATTTGAGTAGGACAGTAGTCAATAAGCAACCTCACTACAATCGCTTTGAACCGCTGGATGATATCACATTGCTGCAAAAAATCCTTCACCATCCGGCGCATATTAGACCAAAAAAAACTCTGTTTGATACGAGAGAGGGTTTTATGGAACCCAAAGTGCCCACCTATTGGCGACGAATGGCAGTCAGCCATTATCTTTGAAATCAAGGATGAGTTGGGGCTCAAATACACCTTGTTTCCCTTGAACCATACTCCATCACGTTGGAGCAACTTGTGGGCAGTTGGAGAGGGGTTTTTTTTTAATAAGTCTTCATAAAATGAGTCATGTTGGACTTCCTTTTGAAGCACTGGCCACCAATTTGCACCTGGTTGGGAAATGGATAAAAATTGGAATTCAACTACATGTGACAAAGAATCTCAGACCTTGACGCCCACGTTTATACTCAATTTCATAATCATAACCAAGTAGTTTTGGCAGCCATCGTGTTTGTGCTGGTGTAGTAATCCGTTGCTCCAGTAGGTACTTGAGACTTTTTTGGTCAGTGCGGACTGTAAATGGTTTCCCAAGCAAGTATGGACGCCATAACTTGATTGCTTTGACAATAGCTAACATTTCTTTCTCATAGGTGGACAATGATAAGGCCGAACCCTTCAGTGCTTGGCTAAAATACGCCACTGGTCGATTTTCTTGGGTAAGAATTGCACCAAGTCCGACTCACGCATCGCATTCACCGAATCGCCGAGCAAATCGGGAAGGCAGAAATTGGTGGTGACGTCAAGGCCTCTTTTAATTGTGTGAAGGCCATCTCTGCTGCCTCATCCCATTGAAATCCATCCTTGCTCAAGAGACGGGTCAGGGGAGCTGCTATACTGCCGAAATGACGGATAAATTTCTGATAGTAGCCTGCTAAACCGACGAACCCACCTGACCCTTTTTCTCGTTGCTGGTCACACTCAATGACAAATATTTTGGCCGATCAACCGATACACCTTGTTCGAAATAATGTGGCCCAAGTAATTCCACCAGAAACACCGAATCGACATTTCCGACTCTTGCAAACAAACTCGTTAGTTGATAGGATTTGGAGAACAATTTGTAGATGCGAGATGGTCTTCCCATGACTAATATATTAGAATGTCATCAAAGAAACCAAAATAAATTTCCCCGAGATAGAACGAAGAGATCATTCATGAGACTTTGAAGGTTACAGCATTAGTGAGGCCAAATGGCACACTGGCAATTCGTACGGCCTTCGTGTGTCCTAATGCCGTTTTGTGAATGGGCCTTCGCAACCGTATCCGGCGATACCTGCACCGTAAATCCAATTTAGAGAATTTGGCTCCATGGAGTTCATCTAATAGCTCATCATAATAGGAATTGATATTTATTCTTAATCGTGATGTCGTCAGAGCCCGATAGTCCAATTTAAAATGCTAAGCACCATCTCGCTTACTAACAGAATCGGGAAGAGAACGGATCATATTTGTCGCATCAAGCCAGATTGCAAAAGCTCTTTTACTATTTTCTCTATCTTAGTTTTTTGGTAATAAGGGTATCGATATGGCCTCACACTCACTCCGGTCCTCAAGGCCGGCAGGTGGGGAGGGTGGTCATGTGACCGCCTGAGGCAAGTCGGTGGGTGATTCAAATACATGGGAGAATTTTGCTGTGAGCTGCCTATCTCGGTAGGACTTTTGGTTGGTCAAGTTGGCGGTGGTTAAGGAATTATTTGAAAATAATCCAAGGCCTTGTAACCCATTGACTTTGTCGACAAAGCTCGAAGGTCGGGTTCGTCTCAACCTCGGGAAGGTCTGGGGGGTCCCTTCTACCTTGAAGTTCATGGTGAGCTGCTTGTAGTCCATCTCGATGGGTCCGAGAGTTTCAAGCCATTGTACTCCTAAGACCAATTGGCATGCCGACCGAAATGATGTAAAGAATTTCTACGTGACTCGAATATCCTTGAATGGTGAGGGTGAGACCGCGACATTGTCCAGTACATTCTATCTTCTCACGGTTAGCAACCATGACTTCGAATTTCTTATCCCGGATCGCTGGTAACCCAAACTTAGAGACTATAGCATGATCAATGAAGTTTGCGGACTACCACCATCTATTAGCACCATCACATTCTTTGCTACCGCCTTAACGCGCATGGTTTGTGGTGTTCAGCCGAATTTCAATAGAGCAAGAAATTTCGTATAACTTCGCTGATGTTCTGCTCCGGTGAGCTTCGACATCCTCGTTCATATGAGGGAAATCCTCGATCATGAATAATTTAGGTCGTTCGCAACGATGGCCAGCAACGAACTTCTCGTCACAGTAATAACATAATCCCTTCTCTCGCTGTCACAGCTTTTGATCAGGATTCGACGGAATGTTGCCTGGTTGAGATTCGAACTCCGGTTCATACACTGGTCATGGAGGGTCCCAGCACACCGTACCATTTCGGTCGCGGAGCCTCGTGTCAATGAGGCCAGCTGGAAACGAGTTTGTCGACGGCTTCCTCCGCATTGGCTTATGCTTCTTCGATTACCTAGCAACTCCATTGTATCCGCCAAGGTTCGCGGTTGTTAATTTACATCTATGCGAATTTTATGTCAAGTCCGCGAAAATAAACAACCGGCGAGAAAATTTTCGGCAGGGCTTATCAACTGTAAAAGCTTTTCAAAAGCTTCTTGATAAGCTGCTACGTATGTGGTTTGTTTAAGACGAGTCGAGCCTGACGGTCTTCGTAGCTCATTGACCAAACCGGTCAACACTTTGGTGAATTCAGCCCATGTGAGTGGTCCTGAATTTCACAACTATCTTATGCTATTGCGTGGCGATGCCTTCTAAAATGGAAGGAGGCCGATGAACTTGTTGTTCGTGCAATATCCTCGAAAATCAAAATATCGTTTCGCTTTATACACCCAACCGCAATGCTTCCGCCGAAGCCCGGGAAATGAGAGTTTAAGGTGATGCGGAGGTCGACTGCTGGAGATAAGAGAACGGAAGTATGAGGATGTGATGGTCCTTCTGGTGCGAATGGGTTGATTTGTGGAGAGTCGAATTTCGTTATGGAGGTACTGAGGGTTTGGAAGTCACTTAACACGGCCGAGTTAAGTTTATTTGATCGAAACTGACTATGCTCCAAGCAAGGCTTCATCACTCATTACGAATTTCATTTGTTCGCTGAAGGTTCATGGTCGAACTCTTGAACTGTGCTCATACTAATGATATGAAGGAATTTGGAGTTATGGGCGAAAAGGAATAAACGACAAAGAGGGAACTGCCGGTGATAAAAGCTACTCCTACAATCCATTCAAAGCATATGTATAGCCATATTGGAAGAGAAAAATAACAACAAAGCTGAAAAAGGAAATGCCGTATCAGGCAAATGTGAATAGCACCCACTCTACTAAGAAGACTTATTCAATAAATCGACTAACAATTAACGACCGAACAAAACAAATTGCACCAAGTCTTCCATTAATGACCGAACAAACAAATTAGACCAAGTCTCCATCTCGCCACTAGGCTCCACTATCACTTTCCCCTTGTTGCCACTACTGGCAATGTCTATGCACATATCATAAGAACGCGCGGCGAGTAGCCGTCATTGGCTTAAAATGACGGTTATTACTTGCAGATTGCAATTATGGGAGCTAATGTCTGTCATATTAAGATTTTGGATTACGAGTAAGGACATATGAGGCCGAGTTTGTTTTATTTTTCTCTTTTCGGAAAGGTTTCTGTTTGATTCCTAGGAGAATTGAGGTAATGACGGAAAATGGGAGAAATTTAGTTTTTATAGTACTGTGAAAACAGTGACTTAAGCTCGTTTTATTGGGAATTGAATATGGGTTTGTAAAAACGGTTTTAGAGTGCTCTGTTTGGTTCTCGAGAAAATGTGAAGAGAGTTTTTATTTTTGAGGAGCTATGTTTATGTGAAAGTTAAAATATAATGAGTTGAGATAGCATTATTTTGTATGGAGGAAACCGTAACGGTTGATAGTGTAAATATGAAAAGAAAAAATTATTGCTTAAATTTTTTTTATAGGTTGAGGGCAATTACAAGGGCAGGTAGAGTTTAATCATGAAGGACGGAGGAGGGGGGCGGCAGATAGGGTTTAATCGTGAAGAAGAAGGGGAAAGAGGGCGATAGCTAGTGTTTGAGAAAAAGGAAATTTTTAAAGGAATTTTAAATAGTTTATGTGGACACATTTCTAAAATTCTTAGTTTTATTTTCAAATATTACTTTAAACGAAAATATTTAAAATAATAATGATTATTGTTTTTATTCAAAAAATTAAAGGTAGATTATTATTTTCTTATTATGTTTTGCTTGAAGAAAATATTTTATTTTAATGCATAGTATTTTTATTTATTAATTATATTCTATAAAAGTAAAATATATAAATATAGTATTTATTTACTATATTATTAATTATTTGATAGGATATATTTACTATTTTTATTACATGAAATTCAAATAATTTTAATAAAAATTAAAAGATAACAATAATTGATTTGTATTTAAAAAATAAATTTTGATTTTAATTTTGTAAGTTTTTAAATAGGAAATATGAGATGAATGGTATTTAAAAACGAAATATTTTTTTAATTTATAGGTGGTTATATTATTCTAGTGCACTAAGATATGAATATTTTTCCCAAAGAACTTTAAATCTAGTACATCAACCTTTTGCTTCCTCTCTTGAAATATTTTTCACCAACGGGAAGCAATTAACACCATGGTTGGGATGCTAATTTGGCAAGTCTCGCTACAAGTGCAATTAAAATAAATATCGTGCATTAAAAATCAAATTTTTTAGTACAGATGTAACCAAAATTCACATGCTACAAGTGCTATTTTCCGTTTTTCATATAATTTTGATACTATAAAATATTTTATTTTTCTAAGATAATGAAAATCATTGGAATAAATATTTATTAATAGACAATCCCAACACATGATATTTGCACAAAAGTGTGTTGATAGATGTTTACTATTAGGAATTTTTCATCATCAATAAAAAAAATCTCAACAACTTTTCAATGGATTGGAGTTGTTGTTTACTATATTATAACTAAAGTTTTTAATTGTAAAAAAAAAGATTGTAATCATATTTCCAAAGACTTAAAATATTTGCCGACGGGATATATTTCCAGATACTTAGATTTACTGACATATCAAGATATATCGGTATTTACAAATTATTCAAAATTTAAAAATATATTCGATTTTTATATCAAAATTATTTTGAAAATATAGGAAATGATAATATCAATTAGATTTGAAAAGAAGAAGAAGATTAAGTTAAAACTCTTGAAATCTTTATTTTAAAGTTCAAACCTATCATTTTGAAATCACAATAGTAAACTTCAATTTCAAAATTTAAGCTTTTAATATTATATATTAAAAAAAATGTTTTTTCTTTTTTTTTTTAAAGGTAAAATGTTATTTTTGAAACATAGAAAATAAATGTTACTTTTAGAACGATTGTTTAAAATTTTTTAAACATGATAATATTTTTAAAATAATTGTTTAAAAATTGATTTTAACTATTTAAAAACATTTGAGGAATAAAATTTTGAATGTAAATTTATATTACATTAATATATTATGACTAAGGTGGCGTTTGTTCGACGACGTCGTTCGAATAGCTTTCAAGACAGTTTCTATTTTTTTAAATTTCACCACTTATCACAAATTTTTTTTAAAAGTTCCGAATAAAAGTTTAAAATATTCGCTTTTCTATTCATAAAGTCATTTTCCACAAAAATAAGAAAACTCAATCATTGCCCAACAAAAAGAATAACTAGCAATATATTAATTCATTTACTTGACGATAATCCAGAGGCTTGGACTCCAAGGATCCCATCCCGAATCTCCTACTGCTTATTTTTTTCAATTCCCAAACTTGTCTCATTTAAAAAATTAAACAAGATGCTGGCCGAGATGGGAAAATTCCCACTCACCCCGTTTACATTTTATTTTTGTTTTTATTTTTTAATTTTATTTTTTTTATATTTTTTTATTTTTATTATATTAAAATTAATATTTTTCATAAAAATAAAAAATATTATGAATTTTATATATTATTTATTAAAAACATTATAATAATAATAATTATTTATATTAAAGTATAAAATAAAATAATAAAAATTATTTTTAAATATAATCGAGGCGGGGCTTATTATTATTTTATATATATGGTTCATATTAAGCCTATCTGGTTCGTTTATAAATTCGAAACAATTTATTTCTTTCAGTTCACTTTATTTTAAATTAACTTAAATTTCTGCCATTTCCCGACTTTCGAGATTTTCAAAAATCTTGTCTCTGTGAGTCACTAACAACTTATCACTCGTAAAATCGAAAAATTTCCTTGTCTTAGAATTCGAATTTTAAACTTTCTGGGTCACTAGATTTCACGAGACGAATTTAACGGCACAAACCAAGCCGCCATCCGGCATCTGCACTCCTATGTGCCTTCGAACCCCATGATGACTATTATTTTTATTAACATTTTACCATTTTTGAAAAATTTCTAATTTTCAGTTTTACGTAGCAATATTCTCGAACCCGTGCTCTGATTTGAAAAAATAAACTCAAGCCTTTAAAAACCCGATTAAAATTAAACATGTGGTATTAAGAGCTAGACGACTGAACTCCAAAATAATCCGCCCCGTCAAGTTGTCCCTACTCACTACCTAACGTTAAAAATAACAACTTAATACTTAACGCTATTGGCACTATTCCAACATTAAGTCTAAAAAGTTCTATTCAAGATAAGAAAAACAAACACCACCTTTTTTATAATATTCTAAAAAAAATACTATAAATAATTTTTAAAAATATTTCATTTCAGAATTTAAAAAAAAAAAATTGTTTGATATTAAAGATTTGCACAATTGTTTTTTAATTTTAATTATTTAATTATTTTTTTGAATATAAACTTTAATATTAATTTATTAAAAATTAATAATAATAATTAATGAGGAAGACCATTCTTTCTCTCTTCCAACTTTGGTCTTCTCTTCTCTCATTTTCTACAATAGTAATTATTAAAGAAGATATAGTGATTATTAAGGAAGGTGAACAATTAATAATATTAATTATCAAGGAAGACTTTTCATTTCCTCGGTCACACATATCTTGTCTTCTCTTGTTTTCTATAACAATTAATGATAGTAATTATTAAGTAAGACATAGTAATTATTAAGGAATATGTACAATTAATAATATTAACTATTAAGGAAGACTTTTCATTTTCTCTCTTTCATATCTCTCCATCTTCTCCCATTCTTTGCTCCATCATCGAGTCACCAATGTCAATCATGGGGTTTTTTTTTTTTTGCAATTTTCAATAAAAATCGGTAGAAAAATTGAAAATTGTCACTAAATAATCGTCGATATATCGCTCCCACTGATATATCATCGATATTTTGACGATAATTCCGATTTTTCTATCAACCGATTATTGATGTTGTATGTTTATCTGTTGGCACCAATACATGATATATCGTTGACATATCACGATTTTTTAAACCTTGTTTCTATCAACATGTTAATTATTGTGTGTTTTGTATAATAGTTAAATATAAAATAAATAAATAAATAATTTTAAATAAAATAAAAACATTTTAAAACAATAAAATATTAAAATATATTGTAATTTCTTTTATATTATTAAATATATTTAAATTAGATAAATATCTATAACATGTAATTTTGAATTCTAAATGTTATTATTGGATGTTATAAATTATATGATATGCATATCAGTTTCATTAATAAAACAACCTCCAAATTTTTATTATTACTTTTTATATAATTTATTTAAAAACTTTTTCTTTAACATTCATAATGTGAACAACAATTAAATGCCGTGACGAGACACTATCCATTCCCATCTTGAAACTTTTTCTAATTTCTCATATCCATCCCAAACATGGGACGGGGCGGAGCCGCTTTTCCATCTCCATTTTGAAACATTCCTGGAAATCTCATCACGTCCTACCTCGTCCCTTTTCTATCTCCAAACACCGCCCATTTTCATCTCCCAATAATCAAATACATCTAGGCAACCTGGCTGTTAAAAACTGACATGACGGTAGCTGAACCCTGCAGTTGTTCTTCTCTAGTTGTCCCAACTCCTTTGGGAATACAAAGATCTCTCCTTGATGTGCTTCTTAAATGAGGGTATTAGGGAGGTAGGATAAACCCCGTACCAGCCTACCTTCAAGCATAAACACCATCTTGTAGCACGTGTGGGTGTGGGCTTGAGACCACTTTGGGTGCATAGTCGATGCGGGATTGAAGAAGAAAAGGAGAGGAGGATGAGGCTCCAATGGCATCTACTTGATTAGGGCTTGTTAAATGAGGGTTTAAATACCACTAAAGGTTGAGGATAATTTTGTAAATACCTTGGCAAAGCAAGTTAGGGAAACCTTTCTAAACTAAACTTGTCTGGCACTCGATCTCGCCCGACCGGCACGCGGTCCCATTCGTCTCGACTCCGGCATCGCAACTGGTATAAACCTCGATCCAAAGAATGTGTATCGCCGTCCTCCGATGGTTAGTGAAAGGATGGTACATGGTACAAGTAGAATCAATAAGGTTTCATCCCTTCCTCGTGGGTGTTTTGTTTTATACTTGAATTTCTCCTGGTTTTGAAAGATAATCTTGTGATTTTGGTGGTAGAATCTCTCATTCTTACCTAAACCAATTCTCCTTGATTTTCGAGTGATAATATCACCAACTTAATGATAAAATTCTGACTTTCCTTATCTAGACCACCTCCCTCATTTAGGCGCTTGTTTTGAGATTTGATGAATTAAAAGTGATCCGCATGAATATCTTGTAGCGGCAGACTGGGCCACAGTGACGACTTGGGGACGGGACGTGTGTCTTTCATCCGAAAGACCTGATATATTTTGAGGTAACATGTTGTTTCAGTCATATTGGGGTTTAAACCAGACAATGGGCCATGACATTGGCCTATTTGATAGCGGGTTTTAGCCAAAGCCATGGTATCATTAATGGCTCCCTTTTTTCCTGCCTGTATCATGCTCAAGGAAAATATTTGTTTGTCAAGACCTGTAGTATGGGAATCTAGAGGTGATTAATGTACATATGTTCTGAGGCGCATGTTACTAGAAAATATTGTGTTCTCGATGGTGTATTTAATGCATCTTAGGAACTTACTCCTATATATATGATGGTGAATTTAGCGAAATCTATGCAATTTCCAATGATTTCGAGCAATATTATCCCCATTGTGAATTCCTCTCTAGGATAATGAAGGTGGAATGATGGTGGGTGGAGACTTCCAGAAGCCTCTGCAGCTTCTTGTTGCTTATGGATATTGTCTGTTTAAAGACGTCATCTATGTTGACCCATCAGATGCCCCAGATGGGAGGCCTACCTATGCCATTGTCACCTTTTCAGAACTCTTCGTTGGGCCTTGCGTAGATTGGCCGGAGGTCGTGGATGAGGGGCCTGATTATGCTACTGCCCCCTTTTTTCATAGTTATGTGCTGAGACTACGTGCCCCCCTGTGTTAGCACCTTTTGGGGTTGTGACGACCGAGGTACAAAGTTGAGAGGAAAGGAAATTTCAAGAGGGTTAATGCAGATTCTTTTTTGTCTTTGATTTTCTCCTTTTCCTCTTCCTCTTCCTCTTCTTTTTCCTCTTCTTTTCACCTCTTATTCTTCTTCTTCCTTTTTCATCTCGACCTTTTCTGATTCTCCCGTTGGCCTTTTCTGATTCTTCTTTTGGCCTTTTATGATTCTCGTTTTGGCATTTTCTGATTGTAAGTAGCCTAGTACGTTTATCAGGATATTCTTGCAAGGGATCCACCAAGGTTGTTGGCATATGTTTGTCTTGGTTTCAATGTAGCTATTTGGCATATTTTAATAAAATTGGGTTTCTGAGTTCATTGATACATCGAATTTTCTATTTCCCATTCTTTCTTCGTATCCCGGCTAGAGGAGCTGGTAATTTGAAAGGGGCTCCTAAGAAGCCTTTATTGGTTTACGGAGATGATTTATCGTATTTCTTAGATAGGGCTGGTCGCTAGGCTCTACTTGGTTGACGGGCCCGAACCATTTTGATGAATAAGCCTGTACATCGCCGTAAGGAGCAGGGCCCACAGGCTCACTTCTGTTTTTTTCAGGCTCTAGAAGGCTAAGCCGCTTGCGAATATGAACGCCGTGGGAGAAGCACGTCTCTTGATGTTATAAATGATCCATCGGTGTTACACGCACCTTGCATAGATGCCTTACTCCTATATAAGAGAGTCTTAAGGTCGCTTCTTTGCTTCTCCTTGTTTGGAGTACTATGCTTTTCTTACAAAGACTTTAGTTTTTGGTGAATGAGTCGCTTGGAGGATCCTAATCATTTTTTGTCTCTTGGTGGATTTTTTCATTTGTCGCTGATTTTCATGTGGGATTGTTTCGCTGTTTTATTTTGCTTACGGCGCTCTTTCAGCCACTAATAGGTTTCCAGGGACTGAACTGCACGTGAGGTTTTGAGATGCACGCAGGCCTAGGGGTTTCTCGATGGGCTTTGTAAAAAAGTTCATGGCTTTTAGTCTTGCGATTTCTTTGGTAGGATATTATTGAGTTGATCTCCCTTTCTTTTTTGTCGTTTGCTTGCAGAATGGCGAGAGGTCAAGAGGAGACTTCCACCAGTCAGGTTAGGTGCATGAGAGGGCCTAGCCGAGAGCTGCCTTCTGCAACCTTGTCTCTTCCATGTCCATGGAGGAGTTAAGATCCTACTACCAAATCCCTGACAACATTAGTTTAGAATCCGTAAGACGACCGACCGCTGGGCGTAAGAGAAGTGGATAACGCAATCTATTTTACCCAAGAGCAGTTCGCAACTAGACTTTGCTTCCCCGTGTTGTGATTGATGAAGCGGTTTCTACATGTCTCCAGGGCACCTCCTATGCTTATCCATCCGAATGCTATTCGGATTCAAATGGGTTGAAGGGTGCTCAACCTTTCTACCGGCTGGATATCTCGTTGTTGGAGATTTTTTTTTGTTTACATGCTGAAGCTCGAGACTGGGAGCAGATTGTTGATGTCCGTGCATAATCCAAAGCTTCAATTTGTAACCGGGCTCCCTGATTCCCCCAAAACTGAGGCAAAGGGGTTGTCTTGGCCGCATTCCTTGGTATGAGACGCCTCGCCTCTCGAGCTTCCTTTAGCGCGTGAATAAATCCATAAGGTTCGAGGTTTGTTTAGCTAGAATAATTCATGCCTACTAGGCGGGTTGTGTACTAAGTACCTCCGCTTTGATGTGTCTCGCATGTTGCCAGGTGAGGTCACTGCAAATCGGGTTGAAAAGGCCAAGCCAAACATTAGCGCTGCTTAAGATAACAGAGGCAGAGCGTAATCATGAGAGCTTTTTGCGGACAAGAATGGCGAGATTTGATGGCACTCTTTCCCTTATATTATCCCCATCGTTCCTCGGCCGTTGCCTATTGAGGTCATTGAGGAGGGGAGCATTTCGTTCTCGCCGATCTCCTGAAATTTGTCTAGGGTAGCTCATATTAGTCGATTCCTACTCAAGAGGACCAAACGGAGGCCGCTGCAAGGACCTTCATGAGGTTTGACCATGTTGCATAGCCTTCGAGTCCATAGGCTGCCCCCCGGCCTACAAAGAAGACAAGATGAGGGCATGATAATCAAAGGCAGCCGACAATGGGTTAGAAGATTTTTAGATTGGATGGGATTGGTCGATAGTGAGCCCGCCGGGGAGGAAGAAATGTTTAGCCTTACCACAGAGTTTGCTACATGGAGGCATAGAAGGCCTGCGACCCTAGTGGGTGTGGCCACCTCTAGTTCTAGAGAGAAACGACCTAGGTGGTCTCCCTCGGATGAGGAGGCTCGGAAGGACGGGGCCATAGCCTTGGTGGAATCCCCAGATCTAGCTTCCAATGACTACCGGCTGAGATTGCCCATCGAGGTTAATATACCATCGAGGAGGTTCAATCGTGAATCCTAAGTGTTGAAGAGGTTGGAACAGCCCTATCATGGTGAAGAGTTGCTCCAAAGACTTCAAGGAAGTTTACCGAGCCTGACTCAAGTAAGCAAATGGCTGCCCGACCGCGCAGCACGTATAAAACTCCACATCGGAGAGGGTTCATCCTTCGACGAATATGGTGGCTCAGAATCTTGAGGACGTGATGAAAATCGTCCATCGGGAGCCCCCTTAATCAAGAGGAATCTCCGGTTACGCGCATGCACGACCTATATCTGAATTACTTTTAGATGCCTATGATGGCCCGCTCAGAGTAGTATTCCATTTTGTTTACTGTTTATATTGATAAAGAGGACTTCCATCCTGTGGTCAATGATGGGATGCTCATCCGCAATCACAACTTCAACCGATCGATGGAACTAGTAAGTGCTGATTCTTAGCACGTGACTACCAATTTTGTATAAAAATTTCCTCTGACTCCTGGTCTTTTTTAGGTTGTGACGGCCATCCAGAGCATGGCCCATCAGCATCGAGAGTTTCAGTCCCGCTTGGATGACGCCAAGAAACTACGACTTTATGCCCAAGACTTCGATCGTCACAAGGCGGAATCTTCGCTAACGCTGGGAAAGAGGTCGAGATGGCGCTAAGCATTATCTCAGCAGAGAAAGAAAGAAACATGCCAAGCAAGAAGCCGTGGCGGCCCAATTAGTACATGGCGCAAGACGCCCAAAACTAGGTAGAGGTAGATTCGACTCAAGGCCCTAAAATCTTGGCTACTTATATTAGCGCGGTATAGGTCAGAGGCAGAAATCACCCGCTTAGAGCTTAAGTTCGCCCGCGTAGAGGCTGAGCGGACGTTGCTTTTGCTGGAGCTCGTGGCATCCAAACATGAGATGTTTTCCCTTCATGCCCGAGCAAGCAAGGATAGGGAAGACATGGTGGAAGACTACCAAGGGTCTCTGGATCTCATTTTTGCTTATGGTTATGGGTTTTGCACATTCAAGAACAATATCTCGTAGGATAGCCGTATATCCCGCATGGCATGCTCGACTTCTCCAACCCACTCCTCCTAATTCTTTGACAACTGCCTCCCGACCTGGCTGAGGCTCGATGAGGCCACAAACGTAGAAGCAGTTAAGGCTGGGTGGCTCGAGTCGGAGGGAGTGTCACAGAATCGTTAGCTTCGGCTATGTTGGAAAACTTTGCGAGTGGCGCCGCTTTGGCTATATATGGACTTTATTTGTAATTTATGGTGACACTTTGCGTATTTTAATGAAATTTGAAAATGTCAACCAGGAGTGAGCATTGTTTGTCAAGAACTCTAGCAGGATAGCAACCATGTCTAGAGGATACCAGTCGGACATCAACTGTATTTGGACTCTTAGGCACCAGCCGGACAACAATTGTATCTGGTCTCTTAGATGACAGTTGGACAACAACCCTATCTGGACTACTAGATGTCGGCCGACAAACCAGATCTCGATTCTTTAGATGTCGCCCGCATAACAATCGATATGGACTTTAGATGTCAGTCGATCAACAACCGTATCTAGACTTCTAGATGCTAGTTGGACAACAACCGTATCTGGACTTTTAGATGCTAGCCAGACAATAACCATATTTGGACTTTTAGATGTCAGTCGGACAACAACCGTATCTAGACTTTTAGAAAGAAGTGACTATAGGTTTTAAGAGGAAATGTATTAAGGATAATCTTTCATTGATGATAGTTTCCTTAAAGAATACACTACTGATAATACTTCTTGAGGTGCATGTCATTCCACATTCTAGGAACAACAGTCCCGTCAGGTCTGCTCAATGTGTAAGAACCGGTTATTCCTACTCACCGTGTATGGTCCTTCCCAATTAGGCTAAAACTTCTCGTCCACTAGGCTAGACGTGTTTTTCGAAAACCCTTCTTAGGACTAATTCCCCGGCTTTGAACGTATGCGGCTTTACACACGCTGGTTGTGCCAACTTTCTAACCTCTCTACTGGTACGGCTAAGACTGCCACGCCTCCCAAAGTTCGTCAGCCATGTCTAGATCTTTGATTATGGCTTCAATGCTTGCTTCCTCAGAACTCGTCAACTAAGGGCACTGATTTCAGCATGATAGCCTCCATCCCATATGTGAGGGCAAAATGCTGATTTCCGCCGCCTTCCGGCCAAGTTGTTCCAGCCCATAACACTCCCGTAGCTCTTTCATCCTTTGGCTGAATGTAGGCATTTTTTTAGAGCTGACAGGAGCGTTTTGTTAGATGCTTCTGTCTAGCCGTTGCTTTATGGGTATCGTGAGGTGGAGTATAGGTTTTTTATTTTCAATTCACTGCAGATGCTCCTATATTCTAGGCTATCGAACTGTGACCCATTGTCCGTTACAATTGATTGGGATATCCCGAATCTGCACACAATATTTTTCCATACGAACTAATCAACTTGTCTTTGATGGATGCAAAGGCTCCAGCCTCTATCCACTTGCTGAAGTAGTCGGTGGCAACTAACAACAGCTTCTTTTGAGACGGGGCGGTAGGCAATGGCCCAACTATGTCAATACCCTACTGAGCGAAGGGTCAGGGGCTTGTTATGGTTGTTAAATCTTGGGCCAGGAGTTTTGAGACCGGGGCCTGTCGTTGGCAGCAATCATTTTCTAACATAGGCGGCTACATCTACCCGTATGGTCGGCTAGTAGTAGCCTTAGGTGTAGGCTTTATGTGTCGATGTCCCACCTGTGATGATTTTCGTGATATCCCACTGCGGAAGTTCGCGCATGTATCATTCCCGTTATTGAGTGAGGCATTTAAGATAAGGCTCGCCCAAGGACCGCTTATACAACTGGCCGTTAATGAGGGAGAACCGAGCTGCCTGGACTGGGACCTTGTGGGCTTCAACTCTGTTATCTGGTAGTTCCCCCGAACTTAAATAGTGGACTACCGGAGTCATCCATGAAGGGCTTGTTTCATCTACTTCATTTACCCAGTTGGTAGTGATTGACGACTCTGGCTGATAGTATACGAGGAGGAGCACTGTCTCTTTTATTGGTAGGGGCACAACTACGACAGCCAAAGCATCCGCCTTTTCATTAGAGCTTCTTAGGACATGCTCCAACCGCTAGGCTGCAAAACTTCCCAATCTTAAGTTGATCAAACTCACATACTTGGCCATACGCTAATCTCTTGTTTCATACTCTCCATTTACCTGCCCGATCCCCAATTGAGAGTCGCTTCTTATGATTATTTTTTCTGAGGACATGGAGAGTGCTAGGTCGAGCCCGACTATGATTGCTTCATATTAGGCTTCATTGCTGGGAGGTGAGAAATTCATATGTATATTCCGGCTTCTATGATTTCTCCGGGGTCAGCTTTAAGTCATGTACTCTAGGCTGGCTCTAGTATGTCGTGAAGCACCATCCACATTTAGAGTCCACCAGCCGGAGCTGTCTGGTTCCATTTCTTATTGAGGAATCTCTGCTATGAAGTCAGCCAGTAGTTGTCCCTTTAGCGCCAAACGTGGTTTAAATTGAATGTCGAACTCACTTAGTTCGATTTCCCACCGAGCCATTCGCCCTAACAGGTCTGACTTATGTATAGTGCTTCTCAAAGGGAGGTTGGTGAGCACAATGATAGGGTGCGCCTGGAAGTAGGGGCGATTTTTTGGCGGGCACTTAATCCACGTGAGCCGTCGCCGAGATGTATATCGGCTTCTCGCCGATAGTGGACTTGCTTATGAAGAATATTTACCGTCGGTGCTCTTTTCTTGAATAAAGCCGACCATCAAACATCGGGAATAACTATGTAAAGGTAGAGCCGCTTCACCCGCCCTTCGTGGCTAGCCGTAATGGGTGGTTTGGGCGAGGTAATCGTTTGACTGGCTGAAGTGCCCGGGTCGCATTCTGTATCCCATCCAGCACGCTTGGCCCCTTTCAAGGTGGTGAAAAACGACTTCAATCAGTCTGTAAAGTGAGAAATGAATTGCCCCAGAGCTGACAATCGGCCAATCAGTTGTTGCACTCCTTTTCTAGTGGCAGGAGGCTGAGATTCCATAATGGCTCTGAGTTGAGTGGATCGCTTCAATCCTTCGTGTCATCACGGCTTAGAATTTACCCCGAACCGACCAACGCACACTTTAAGGATTGAGTTTCATACCGTCAGACGTGAGCAAATTTCAAAAGTTTCTGCGGGTGCTTCGTATGATCGGGGCGTTCTTTGGTCTTAACAAGCATATCATTAATATAGACTTCCATTGTCCTGCCAATCAGTGGCCAAAAAATCTTAGTCACTAGTCTTTGATAGGTTGCCCCGACATTCTTCAAACCAAAGGGCATCACGTTGAAGCAGTATAGCCCATGTGGCGTAATGAAGGTCATTTTCTCTACATCAGGCAGGTACATTGGAATATGGTGATAGCCGAAGAAGGCGTCCAGGAACGACAACATCCCACGCCCGATAGAGCATCAACGATATGATTCATTTATGGTAAGGGGAAGTATCTTTTGGCATGCCTACTGAGGTCCAGATAGTCCACGTGATACCCTCCATCACCGCCCTCTTTGGGAGGACTAATACATAAGCGAGCTATTCGATACTTCACTCCTTGATAAAAACCCGCATTCAACAGTCATTCCACCTCTCGTTTGAAAATTTTGATGGCGATCCGGGTGGAAACGCCTTATTTTCTACCTTACTAGCTTTGCCGTGGCAATCATGTTTAGTTTATGAGAGGTTGGGTCGATCAGGGCCTGTCGGTGACTCAAGCGGGCTATATCGCGTTCCCGCAATACATGTCATAGCTATTCTTTTCTTCATTGGATATGAGGGTAACATATGTGAGTTTCTACGGCCGATCCCGGATGCGCCTCTACAGGATCAACAGCTAACGGATCTTTTCTTCCGCCACCCACACAGGTGGCGGTTGTAGGCGCTATCTTGGGAATGCTATCCTAAGGGAAGAAGCAGCTTGAACCTTTTTCACCACTCTCTACGTTCCCTCGCATGGATAATTGGTAACTGACCAATAGTGCGCATCCGGTTGGCGACTTAGAAGATCGGCTTCTGCCCGCGTGGTTCATAACACCATTTGATGATATGTTGAAGGGACCGATCTTCATCGGGTACGACAGGCCCACGCCTCTTATGGTATGGTCTCAGATCGTCGACAGTGAGAATAAAACCCTGCTGAGTTACCCAGCCTGCTTGTACAAAGTGATGTCTCTGTCAATGGAGTGGTTGTTGTCGTTGAAGCAGAGGATTTGTTCGGCCAGAGTCGGCATTGTGGAGCTTCATGCGGTTGAGCCGGGGTAGCTCTGATGTCTGCCGGCCACCGGGATCTACTAGCACCCTATGCACGTCAAAGCCATTTGACATTAATAAGGGGTGAGGTTCAAGTGCCGTAAGTGACAGGTACAGCCTATTGCTGGGTTTTCTTGGGGAGGAAAGGACATGGGGATGTCTCTATAGGCTTGGTATCTTACATTGTGCCGCTTGTGTGGACTGGCGGCGTTCACTGAGGCACACGATCGTGAGAGCCTTTCTCGATAGCTTCTTTGTGGCGTTTTGGCCGGTGTGCGATGGCGACCCTCCCAGTACTCCACACAGGTTATGGTAGGCTGAGATTCGAGCAATGCGACTGGCCGGTTTAATGATTCTACACTGTTGCAAGTGTGCAGTTCCTCTCACGGGTCTTACGATATATCTCTGATTTACTTGTCGTTACTAGAATTTTAGACTTGACACCTGTTGATCTCATCACCATGATCGTTGATAATCACATATGGATGGTTTTCTTCGAAGGTCCGTCAGGTAACCTGAGCCATTTAAAATCTAGCAAGTCGCAAATAAGAGACTGTTGCCTCTCATAGGTGATATTCATATGAGTGAGTGGGGGCTCCCTTTTTCTTAGGGTTGGTCTCGGGTCCACTTCCGTTACCGCCCTTGGTCGAACTTCAATGACTTCTTCCCCTCAGAAGCTTGTTGTTTTCAACCTTACGACTTGCTTTCCGTGATCATGACCATTTGTGAGGTTCTTTGCCACGAATGTTATCTTCCAAGGTTGAATATTTGTCGCGTGCATTACCAACTTTCTTCATTATATGACCGGCGGATCTAAGACAATGAGCAGTGAAACGGCAGCGACTCTTCTGAAGTTTTGTAAGACTATGCCCATGCGTAAGCTTCTACTCTACGAGCTTGACTTGAATCTCTGAAGGTCCCGCGTGGTTTCCTCTTCTTTCTTTATTTTACAGTGCAAGGAACTAATATTCCTCTTTTCTTCCGGTGGTTTCAAAAGTGCTTGGGAATGAATGCGATGCAGAGCTCCAACGACGAGGGCATTTGCGAATCTGCGAGGAAGCCCTGTAAAGGACAAGCTAGGCTGGACTAACCATTAGCAGAATACTTTTACCCAATAGGTGATCATTCAGGCGTTGATCGGCTCGGTGTAGTGAGAAACATGTGGTCATAAGGGTTGTGGAGCCGTCGGGAACTGCATAGCAAGGTTGGCATGATGTGAACCCTTATGGTGGCTGGTAATCAGGATGTTGCCTGGGGGCGAAGAGAATATGTCTGCGTGGGACCTCGGATCATTCTTTGTGTGGCATGTAGGCGCGGGCCCTTTCCGGCTGGGATAATCGATTGGAATGGGCATTGTGCCGTGGTAAAAATAATGTGTTCGGGCGCTTCATTTGGCGATTGACCTCGGCTTGGATTGCGGCGGGCATTGCCGCCATTGGTGTGCTGAAGGGTGATGTGATGGCGCGGCGCGATGTCTCTTTGTTGCTTTTACTTTTTTACCCACCCCAGGGAGGATTTGGCGGCGCGGAATGGCTTGTGAAGTGGCGGGGCCATCTACCATCGTCGAGGAGCGATGAGCTTCTTTTTCCTTTGCGTGTTTCAATGAGATGCTTTGCTTGAACACTATCTTGCGTGTCTCTCTCATCAAGATCACACCTTTCCGCGGGACCGTGAAGCGATTGTTTTCTGCGCAAATGCTGAAACCCATTCTATAATTCCCTTCATTTGTCTGTTTGCTCCTCGTTTCTTCTCCATATCTTGGCGCCCGATGAAGAATTGATCTTATGGCACTTGGACCACTGGGTTGCTAGTCGTACTGTGTTGATCAGATCAAACATAGGAAAGGGGCTTGGTTAGCGGAGCTACAGTGGCGGGAGGGCTATTGGACAGCCCTTAGTCGTCGATGAAGAGACTTTTGTTCGATTCCCCACTGTGAAATGGCGCCAATTATTTTAGATTTTCCTAGTTAGGTCCAGGCATCAACGATGCAGTATAAACACGCAAATAAAGGATCTGGTTAGATGTCTGGGCGCCACTCTCAGATCTTAAGTTGGCAATATGAAGTGGAGAAAAGAAAATGAAATGGGACGATTAGGGTTTCCCTTTCCCTCATGGAGTTTTTATTTATACTTGTTTCTGTGAAGTTCACACAGTATCGCTCCCAATGATTTTGGTAAAGATATCTCATTATATCGAGGCCATTTCTCCTTGATTTTTAGAGAGATAATATCACCAACTTAGTGATAAAATTTTACTTTCCTTATCTAGACCAATTCTCCCTCATTTAGGATTATTGTTTTGAGACGTGATGAATTAAAAGATCCATGAATGAATATCTTGTAAGCGATAGGATGGTCGGATAGGGGACTCAGGACTTCAGACAGGATGCAAGTCTTTCCCGTCTAAGTAGCTCCCATATGGTTTTGGAGTAACAGGCTGTTTTGGGCTATATTGAGGTTTAAACCAGGTAATGGGCCCATACGGATGCTGGGCCTATTGGATAGTGGGTTTTGGACCCAAAAAACATGGTACTCACAAACCCGATTAAGGTTTTAAAAGAAATTCTTAAACCTGATTAGAACTCAATTTTAAAATTCCATACTCATCTCATTTGGGACGATGTGAGGTGGGTTAGTTGGGTTCAAAGTAAAATTGCCATCCTTATCCATAAGGATTGATCAATTTCATTCTCATCAAATTTTTTTTTTATCAAAACGCCCATTAATATTTCCTTGTAAGCTTGTTTCATCAATAACCAAATCGCACTTATCAAATAACCATATTCATATCTATTTGATAACAATTACTTTTGGAATAAATTATATATGATATTAGCTACTACAACAACAACATTATTTCAGTGGGTAAATAATTATTTTTTGAAAAAATCATTAATGGTCACTTTATTTTTAAAGGTCAATTACTTTTATAACAAAATATATTAATTGGGCATTTATAACATTTAAATGTGTCACAATAATATTTTTATTGACTTGTGTTCACTATTATGATTATATTTTAGTAAGTAGTACATATACTTTGTATATTGATTTTAAGGGTCGGAGCCTGAAACCTCTTATTCCTTCTTTCACCCATTTACCTTTGAATAAATTTGTGGGTATAGCCCCTTTACCCTTTGAGTCGACTTGTGGGTATAATGTATCAGAACTCATGGGGTATAATGTATGCATATGAGTCAGGCCTCATAGTATTTTGCTCGATCTTAAATAAAAGTTTTTATCAAAAGAAGGAGAAAAAATTAAACAAAACATACTTGATTGCATGC
The DNA here is from genome assembly GCA_016808115.1 of Tetrastigma voinierianum. Taxonomy (NCBI): domain Eukaryota; kingdom Viridiplantae; phylum Streptophyta; class Magnoliopsida; order Vitales; family Vitaceae; genus Tetrastigma; species Tetrastigma voinierianum. The sequence continues at coordinate 59,060 of JAEQBH010007712.1, read as the reverse complement.
ATGAAATGAAATCCTTTATTTTGGAAATAAAACTTCAATTATAAATCATAATCTGTTAGAACAATGAGAGAAAGAAATTAAAAAAAGAAGAAGCTTAATTGATATTATTTGGCCGGAGATGACCAAATGAACTCCTTAACCATGTCATCACCACCGCCGATCAGTCCATGAATCAATCGTGGAATCCCACATCGTCAAATCGGGCTTCCACCATAACCCCATTCATCACCAGCATCTGAACAAAGTCTTGCTGCCGGTCGATCATGGGGTCGCCACCATACCCGATCACCAAACACCGGTACAGCCGGGGCAGCAAATTCCGGTGAGCCCCGTCCACCATCGGATTGCAGTATCTATGATTCCGATCTGTCCCCTTCGGCAAAGCCAACTGCCACATCAGATCCAACACCGGCAACGGCAGCAACTGGTCGGCGGCGAAACGCAGCTCCGATTTCGTCCTCTGAGCGCCGCCGAACATGGGCTGATTTATCACCAGCCCGCCGATTTTCAGCGGCTCCAGATCCATATCCAGAGTTCGTATGCCCAAATGGAATGTAATATTAGCACCGTTACTGCATCCGTACAGGTAAGTCCTCGAAAAGTCGCCGTAATCTCTTATCCACGGCTCGCCGTTCGGATCCACCGCTTGTTTCTTCACCCATAAAAGCGCGTCGACGGCGTCGTCGTACTGCGCAGGAAGCCGAGATTCCGGGGCGAGCCGGAAGTTGACGGAGACGCAGATGGCGGGAGTTTGGCTGGCGAAGTGGGTGCCTCTTTCGTGGACAACCGGGTCCGAGGCTTGGAAAACGACCCAGCCGCCGCCGTGAAAATAGAGGATGATCAGATTCTGGCGACTTCGTTGTCATTCGACGGGAACTTAGTGCCCAGGTCGGAAGAAAGTCGGACCCATGTTTTCTTTTCTGGGTTGAGTGGAATATCTTTTGGGACGGCGACGACGCCGGAATCTTCATCTAACGTTGTAGAGGACCGGCAGGACCTTGAGGAGGAGGCAGTGACAGAGCCGTCGGGGTTGGGGAGATGTTGAGGTGTTCGGCTGTATCAGGTCGAATTTGGACATGGCTGAGATGATGATGATGATGATCTGAGAATGTTATTTGAGACGAGAAAGGAAAAACTATTAAGAGTGTTTAATTTAGGGAATGTTTGATGAACCTACCTACGTAAACTATTTCTCATGCAGCCATGCAGAAGGAAAATTCCTGGGCTGGGCGTGATTGTAGGATAGACTGAGGTTTTGACCCATTGAATTAGGGTTCATTTTTAACTTTGAATATTTCTTGGCTGACCTCTTCCTCCGCGATCATGTTCATGGCTGCCTGTCTTAAGGCTCCGTCAACTGCTGCATTCACTAAGCTTTTCTTATAAGAATTCAGGTGGAACGATCCTTATTAATTCCCATGCCAATCATCTCAATCCCACCACATTTATTTAAATTATTTCTCTAAAAAATTAAAATTAATTTTATTTAGATTAATTAATTTTATTATATTAAAATTTATATTTCTCATAAGAATCAAATATTATATTTTTTATAATTATTATTATATTTTAAAAAATAATTATAAATATAATTGAAGTACGACATCAAATTGGGCTTAAAAATGATGTTAAGAAGATTCGCTCTTAGATTAACATAGAAATGCAGATAAGTTTTTTATTTTATTTTATTAAAAATGAAGTTTAGTACTTACCATAACTTCACCGGATGCATCATCAATAGGTGTTCATCCTCCTTAGGTGTGTGGACTTGAACATCTCTATTCTATGAGGCTTTGTGTCATCCCCCCTAACTTGTGTCTTTCATGTTAAGAAAAAAATAAATAATTTTTGTTCAGATCATTGTACCATATACTTAATACAAGTAACAAATTATTAAAATGATTATGCTTGCTCAAGCACTTAGTAGGCAAAGCTCTTGAACCCAGGATGTATGATGAATCTTTTGCTTAGCTCTTTTTTCCTTGATTCTTTTCGACATAAGTTGTATTTGATACGAAAAATTTGAGAAAATAAGAAATTAATAGTAATCACTATAAAACACATCATCGAGTCTCTTACTTGTGGTTGCTTCGAACTCCGTAATTGTATGTTTACTTCCAATCCTCTAATCGATAATTAATGGGCTGAGATATCTCAACCTTTCCTCATCTCAGAGGTCAAGGGTCACATGCGCCTTCTACTATTCGATAGTTTCTATTTACCTCGAGGCTAGCTGATACGTAAAATATTTTCGATCCCCACTATATCAAAACTTCCAGAAATGATTTGTTAATTGAAAGAAGGATAATAATGATATTTCATTCCATAAGAATATTAAAGAAAACATACAAAAAACAAGGGCCTCATATATCTTTTCCTTTCGCCAATCGAAACACATGACCAACCAATAACTCGAGTGGTATTAATCGTTGATCGGCAGATAAGGGTCTCCACGTAGCTTGTCAAACGACGCCCCTTTATTTCATCTACCAATTGCCCATATTCATTGAATGAGACTTTCACCCTCTCCCTTGGTTTCAATCCTAATAAACCAATATTTCATGTTGGGCCATGTGTCCTCTTTTGACCCAAAAATGAATGATATGTCCCTATTAAAGCAAAAAAGAATTGTAAAAGATTAATTTGTAACTTATGAATATATAAATGTAATTGTTATTTAACATTTAATGTAGTTGTCATACCAGAAATACTAGATTCTAGGTTATCGTTACTGTAGGCAAACTAGAAGTAGCCATGAGATTATGAGTAGGTTGTGAAAAGAACATATAGACTGTTGTAATATGGTAACATTTAAAAAAATATTCTAAGCAAATATAAAGTTCAAATAAATTAAAATAAGAGCCAAAATGTGTCTAAACTAATTTTAGAGACAACATGTGAAAGTTAAGAAACTTTTTTCAAGGAATTACATCATTCCTCTCCTATTTTCATTTGTTTAGATTTGCTTATTTTTCAAAATGACTTCCAGAAACATCATTTTTATTCACACAATTACATCTTCATCAACTAACTCTTAAGATATCCAGTGATCATCTTGTAATTCACTTTGTTGAAGTGGTTCGTGATCACCATTAGATATTTTCTCACTATTTCCGATAGAGGTCTGGGTTGCATCTCTATAACAAGATAATTTGATTCATTTGCATTCTTCACATAGAATATTTGCTTTGCTTGAGATGCGAGCAAAAATGGTTCATCTGTGGACAAAGTTCATGTGAAATTAACATAAATGTAGCCATACTCGTCTCGTTTTATTCCTCTTCCATTATTTATAACATCCAACCAATCACACTTGAATAAAACTACCCTATTTCCACCTAGGTAGTGTAATTCAACAACTTCAAAGAGTACATAGTAGGGGACATCGCTCTAATGGATTCATATCCGCGCACTTGCAAGCCGAGTTTTCAAGAATCGCAACAACTTTCTATTTTGAGTCTTTTCTTTGCCTCACTGTGTGAAATCTAAACCCATTAATAATATATCCTTTGAAGCATGTAACCAATGTATTCGAACCATGAGACAACATTAGAAGGTGTTCGAATATACAACCTTCATGATGCAATTGTGCAACCTACAATTCAATAATTTGTTTGAATTCAATATAAGCTTGGTGTACATTCAATAATATATCCCTTAATAAAGAAGATAACTTGCACGTTTTTCAAACCATTTTATACTCTTATTATGAATCAAATCTATATCTCGAAAGACATACATGAGGCATAGATTTGATGGTTTGTCATGCTTCGAGAATCAAAGAAACATCAATTTAGGAATTAAACAAAACCTTTACTTAAAATTCAAATAAATAAATATCTTACCCACAAATGGAATGACATCTTCGTAATTTCAGGAGCATATAAATGTAAGCCAGGCCCACTCTTCTGGACTAAGTTCACAAAAAGTAGATTTTCCCAATGCACACCCAAAAAGATAATCAACCTTTCATCTCTTATGTTTTTTAAATCAACATAGTTTCTATCACAACAATTGTACTTTGTTTCCACATCATTCAACATAGTTGTATGGGATAAGAACAACTGTCAAAAGAATAGTAAAGAGGACATGTTAGCTAAATGGATTGAAACCATCACTACTTAACCCTAGCCTAACATTGCGATGCTCCGATGCAAATGTAGGATGTAAAGAATAAAATGTTTTCCAAGACAAGGAATCTATTCGATGTCTCATCAAGTCATTAGTAGCGTGACCTTGTGCATGCCACGTCATGTAGGAAGTTGTTTTTGATGACATAAGCAATCTTTGAAGCCTTGGTATTAGAAGAAAGTGTCGCAAAACCTTAGTAGGAATTTTCTTACCCTTGAAACATGTTCTTAAACCATCTGTAGAGTTATACTCAACATTTTTCCACCCAGAAAACACATCTGTTACATTTTCATATCTATATCTCCTTCAGTAAACAAATACAATTTTGTGGGCATGGATCTATCTTTTTGTAATCAAGCCCAAGATCACAAAGAATTTTCTTTACCTCATAATATTTGCTTGGAAAACTATCACCCTCAAGAAGTGCCTCATTCAATAATTCTAATAACATTAATTGTGAATGATTTATTGCTCCATCCATATGCACTTCTATGAATCATCTTATGATAAATGCTAACTGTGGAATTTAGTACAACTACAGTTACCCCTTTTCTCAGATCCTCTAAAAAGTTGTAAAATTTTTTTGCTTCATCATTCTGTTCTTCATGACTAATATGAACATGTGGAATTTCATTTTCTTCTGACATATTAGTAGTGCATTCGCATCCCAAATGCACTATAGACACCCATCCATATCGGGCCATAAGGTTCATCTTCAAAGTCATCATTATTTGTTGACTCCATCAAACTCATATTCACCATGCATCACCCATCTATATAAGCTGAAGATCCCATAGTTTTGGTAAATGACTTTGCATAAACTTGTCTATTATGTAATAGACAATTGTTGGAGAACAACATGTTATTGCAGAAGCCATCACTTGAAAGGCTGTTAAAGAAAATCAAGAACTTAACTGCATTATCTTATTTCAAGCTCACCTTGACTTTTGCATCCATGACTTGTTCATTGCATTTCAACTTTATCTTTAACTACATAAAAACAATTTATGATTAACACATGCATAGATATGTACATTGCAACGTCTCTAACATGCTAATTGAGGTGGTGGTTCCTATCCCATATAAGAATACATAATCCCAATGAGTTCAACTCTAATATGTTTCATTTCATTTTAAGAAAATTTCGACAGCATTTCCCCATAGTTCTCCAAGTGCTCAAAATGGGCAAAGCATATTAATTGACTCATTCAAAATGCAATCAGAGAACAAAGGGATGAGCCTCCAAAATCTCTTGAAAACAATCAAAATATAAGAGAATAACTTCATAGGAATTATGTTTTCTTATACCGTCCATTCGATTATCTGGCATCATTTGTAGGAAAACAATTTTAATTACATACTAGGATAAATAGAGAAGTTGTTTAACTTTGAGATAAGTTCATTGATAAAACCAATTCACTCTTTGACAACTTCAATGTCTTTAGTATGCAACATAAATTTTTTATTCCCAATGATACTTGAACGAGAAGTCTAAGGCTGACAAGTCCTGTTTCAATTGTATTAATGGTTCAACTATCTGACTATCACTTAATTTAATTTGGAGTCGAAGTAAAGGAGACCCTCAAAAATAAGGTGCACAACTAAATGAACATACTAATCAGTTAGCAACTTTAGGGTTCAATCGAGGTATGAACAAATCTAATTCTCTCAAACGACCTAACAATATAAATATCCCAAACGTGAGTAATCACAATAATAAATCTAAAAGGCAAACCCATAACCAAAAGCAACCAACTACCATAAGAACAAAGAAACCAATGATAGAGTTGATAATTCACCAAAAACTTGGTTAAACCACCATTTCACCAACGGAAAATAGAAAAAAACAAGTAAATTCAGCTAAATTCTTATATTCATTGGACAATAAAAAGATAAACATATTAGTTTCCTACAGGGAACTTCCCACAAAAGGCAGGGGAACAATAAATACTCCAGGATAGCAGGGTAGTCTGCATACCAAAATTTAGAAACAACCCATACAAACGTATTATCTATTGAATGGGAAGTTATACTCTCTTATACTCTATTATCTTAAAATACAGAGTTCAAATGGAATCTAGACTGATGATGGTTGTAGTCCCTCTAAATAAATGATGTGAAGGGCCTTAAAGAAACCAGACCACTACCAATGCTCATCCCCACAAAATATATTAAAAAAAATACAAACCATGTGAGCTATATCTAAATGAATTTTAGTGTAATGCCTCTGTTGCTTTGGCTGCATGTGAGGCACTTAGCTTTTATAACTTAGCGATTTTTTTTGGCCCCACTAAAACCATGTCCCTATAAGTCGTTTTTCATGTAGTGGATGGAACTAACAATTTCATACCTATCCCAAATTCCTCATTAGAGACACTCATAAACAATTTTAAGAAAGAAATTTGATGTTTGAGACCAAGCATTGTCTGGTAAGTATTCAAGCTCACTAAACTTTGATCATTACAAGAGATACAATACAAATAGAAGGATCTTACAGTCCATATGCCTAGAATCAGTGAGAGATAATACACTGGGAGCACTTGATTACATATAGAATGCTCAAGAAATTAATTAACCAGTAGTAAAAATACAAACGAACTCAAGAGATCTCATCCACATGATACTTTGTTTCACAAATGACATTTAGGATGTCAACTTCTATTGGCTATAGCTTCCAAATATCCACAGTGATCTTCAACAAACTTTGGAACACAGCCAGAGTGGCCCATGGCTTTGGCCAAACATCCCCACTGTATAGCCCCGCACGGATTAAAAGCCCACAGGAGGCCCAAGTATCCCCACACGAACACAGATCTAGACCACGGCCTGAAGTCCGACCTGTGGGCTGTCCGATCACAGTAAAGGCCTCCAGGGTTTATTGCCCAGGCATGCCCTCTTCTAGACGGCTGCACGCCTTCTTCTAGTCGACTGTCGTCTCTAAGAAGATGGCTAGCCAATGATTTCCCGGCTGATCCCTTGCAGCTCAAGAGCATATCCTCCCACAAATCTCGTACATAATTGATGAGTCTTAAACTCATCTATTTTTAATCCATTTTTCTGACTTGTTTTTAATATTTTCAGAGTTGTTTTAATGCCAACTTATGGAATATTTACAAACTTTGTGTTTTGCAAGAGTTAATTCAAAAAGGAGAGATTTCCAGCAAGAAAGAAGAGAAAAAAGAATTGTAAAGGCCTCAGCGCACTTTCTAGGTCAGGACAATCGCTTCCATAAGCAAATAGATCGATAACTGTCGCAACAATATTTTGGTGTCGCAACTCAGATCGCACCATAATGAGCTACGTCAGAATAAAAGACAAAGATAGTTTCCGACAGAAATGGGAAGAAGCCAATGAGACAAAGATCACTTATGTCAGCGACATAATGAAAGATCATACGCAGCACTATGTCGCGGCCGTAATCTACTCTATCGCGACACCGACTCTCGCAACATGGAGAAGCCGCTGAGACGGTAAGAGAGCATCGAAGAAGAATTTCAAATAGCAACAAGAAAATTTATGTCGCGGATCGTGACGCTTACTTGTCGAATCGCCCCGCTTTTAATGAAACAAACCAACTTACAACATACTTCAAGTCGAGGAGATAAATCTGTCGCAGATACGATCTTAATGTCAACACATAAATAAGTCGAACAGAGTAGCAAACGAGGTCATGATGTAATTTTATATGTCACACAAAGGTTTCAACACAATGCAAAGAGTTCATCACATATAACAACCGGGTCATACAAAACGGTAAGTCGAACAAAGCAAACAGCCCATCGTGACATGAAATCTGGTCATGATAGCAAATGACAACCCAAGAAGTCATGTCGCAACATCAACAAAGCCGCAACAAGAAGTCAAGGGCAACAAGCCTCTATTTCGTGACGACTTTCAGTCGCGCATGTAAATGCATAATACGTTACGTCAAGTTAAACATAACCCGAACAGAGATGCTGAGCTGCGAGATAGAAACTTAATACGACACCAACTTTTAGCGCGGGCTTTCTAATCAAACTTTGTTGTGACATGTTTATCACGCTAAGTAAAACATAACTGGCTTCGAGGAACTTACTGTGTACCATTGTTATGATAAAGGGAAACTCGTCAGCGACAAAAGAAGTATCACACGAAATAAAGAAGACTATCGCAACAAAATACGAATGCAGAATCAAGCAAGAAGGAGCACAAGATCTTCAAGTCACGAACATGCACAACTACATAACGCAAACAAAGACATGAAACTCTGGCTGTGACACAACTTCTGTGTCATGGCAGAGAAGGCAAATCTAGGCCAAAATTCTTTGTGGATTCACACATAGCTTCAATTTTGTGGCTCAAATTTCAGACTCTATAAATAGAAAGAACTGAGCAAGGCAAATGAATTAATATCTGACTCCAAACTTAGTACCTAGGTAGCCATGACCTCTTTCTTATTATATTTTTTTCTTTTCTTTTATATATTTTTTATTTTTCTTTTTATATATTAGATTTAGAGTAGACTATTTAATTATTTATCGATTCAAACAAGAATTGTCTTAAGTTTTTGCTGAAATTAAATTTAAATTCATTGATTAGATGATATTTGAATTCAATGAACCCAAAAAAAGAGTGAAATCATTTCTTTAGTTGTGACTTGTAGTTACAAGTAACTTTCTCCTGACAGTATTTCACAGATACAATAATCCGAAGCTGAGAACATAACTTCCACCGGAAAGATCTAATACATGGTCTTTTCTACAATGAGAAGAAAATTTATGAGCTGAATTTTTGAATTTATTTGAATGGTGTCATTCTTGGAAATTAATCTTTCTTGTTCTAATCTTAGTAGCTAATACTCCATGAAAGGACTATTGTCCTACTCGATTTTCGTGAGGCCCTCCAGGTGACAAAGATGATATCTCTGAGAGCATAGATTAGTTACTAAAAGCTAGACTATTGAAGAAATTAATGAGCTTGAAAGGTTACTTAGGATAAATCCTCAATTTGCTCATGGTTTGAGAAGGTTGAGTGATATATCACTAGAATAAATGTAGATCTCTTTAAAGGAGGAATGATCTGATCTCAGAGCCGCAGATTCAACCCAAGGAAAGCGGAAACTCTTTAGATCTTAAGTGATGAGACAACATTCATTTTGTAGAAATCAATAATCGCCGCCTCGGGGAAATAGCCAACTAGACAAATGTAAGAAATGGGTACGGAGTATCAAAAGAAAAAATACCTGAGATTTATAGAAATTCTTATTTATATAATTTGATTAGAATCAAGATTCAAATGAACATGAATCTCTACTAGTGAAAAGTATGGTTAGAGGAGAAATCCAACCATAATTACCATGCCTCTTGACAAATCTGGGACCTAACCGTGAGAAAATAGAATTAGATTATGATGCAGAATTGATAATTTCATACAAAGAAGAAATCCCATATTGTCTACTTAGCATTGACTAGTTCATCTATTATATTTAGGATTTAAATTTCTTTTCCTTTATTTTAAATGTAGGATTCCTAAGTATAAAATTTTATTAGGTTACTAAATTTTCTAAATCGGGAGGTTCAAATAGTGTAAACTTGAGTAGTCGTTGAAGTTTAAATTCTTTCATTCTTCCTCGTTGGAACGATATCCTAATTTTTAGGTCCACTTATTATCATTGACCTATGCACTTGCGCTTTTAAGACTAAATTAAATCTTAATTTGTTTGAAGGACAAAACATCTTTTCATATATACAAGTATTTGGTTTTAACAAGTTTTTGCTGCTGTTGGGGACTTTAGCTACTGTAATAGTGGCAAATTTGTATATACAATTTGGTCAACAAGTTGCGCTGGCTGGGATTAGATAATATTCTTGAAAACTTTGAACCAAATTATGGCAACAAGTTTTTTAAGGCCAAGTAAGCCGGGATTAGATAATATTCTTGGTAACCGTATGGAATTTTGTCAACAAGTTTTATACCAAGTATCGGGAATCTAAAGAATTTAAAATCAATATTATGACAAATGAGCACTGTGAGATTTATGATACGACAAACACTGAAACCGAAATGGAGTAAGACCGTATGTAATCAGCTTCAGTCCCTCCCATTCTCACAGACGTAAGTGCCCACATGGTTTGACCCACCGCTGACTGGAATACTAAATGGATCTCGCGGAGGCATTCATGAGCAGATTTTTCCCTCAAGCTCTCACTGTTGAGAGAAGAGGAGAAATCATTGTGTTCAAGCAAGGGGAGGATGAGATTACTGAAGAGGTGGCCCTATGCATGGGATAGATTTGACAACTCAGATGGACATTTTCTACCATGCCATGAATTATACCTCCAAGGGTATAATTGATGCATCCTTGTCAGAGGTCTTTTAAAAGAAGAAGTGAGGAGGCAAGGTGTTATTGAAGACTACAATGCAACTATAAGATTCCATCTGAATCTTTAGGGAGCAATAGTAGGATGAGGGGAAATGGTCTGATTGGATTGGATAGAACTACAACCATAGAAGCCAAACTTGATGCAGTTATGAACAAGCTGAGTAGCATTGAGAGGAGGATGCACACTACACATGAAGTTGGAGCAGTGAGAGAAGAAAAGAGAAATAGTGTTGAGGGGTATGAGGAAGAAGAGCCCTACTAGGTTGAGGAGGCACAATACCTAAATGCAAACAAGAGTTATACTTTTAAGCCTAACCCCAACCCCGCCACACACTACAAATCGAATAATTAAGAGTAACCATGAAAGCTTTTCTATATGGTGGAAAAGCACAACAAGGAAACCAGATGAGAATGGTAACCACCCATCGGCTATACTCAACTGGTTTCTTAAAGATTAAACAATAGCAAATGTAGATCGAAGCAAAGCGGTATTATCAGGTCGAAAAGGACTCCATCCTTGAAGATCAGATGCTTAATTTCGCCGAGAACAAAAGGATTTTAATCAGATATGAAAAATTTATGACTCAAACTTCTGCCAAAGATACTAAACAAGATTAAGCAACACTAATGCTTCTTGAAGAATATGAGATGCAGATTGGGAAATCAAGCTAGTTATAGTGAAAGAGCCTAAGGATTCATTTCCAAGTGACACTTAAAGAACTAAAAGGACTCAGATATGCGACTTCGAGAAGTGGCAGGAGTTAGATGAAAGGGAGAGAGAAAGGAAGAATACTAAGGAAGAGAAAACAATAGATTTAAGAAGAAAAATGAGCGTAACTGTTCGTAAGATGTAGAGAAGGAGAAGAAGTGGTAATCCCATCCTGCCGCAGGAAGGAAGGAAGGAGAAAGCCATAATCCTCCGGGGCCCCATTCCTCAGCTACAGCTGGGCAAAACTCGGGAGTGAGCGCTTCTAAATTCTAAACATGTATGTTAAGATAGAGATCAACATTCCTTCTTAGAGGCATTAACCAAATGCCCTATTATGTAAAATCTATGAAAGATCAAGGAGCAAAAAAAGAGAAAGTTTATCGAGAAGGATACACTTAATGCAACTCACAGAGCCAGCACCAAGTCCATACCGTAAAAAGGCAGGATCCAGCAGCCTTCACTATACTGTGATGATTGGGAATGCCGACATGGGAAAAGCACTATGTGACCCTGGAGCCAACATCAACTTGATGCCCCGTGTCTGCTGCTAAAGACTAAGTTCGGGGAGCTTACTCAATGTACCATGACCGCAGATGGCGTGACGAGACATCGCCCATCCCGAGGCATCCTCAAGATGCGCTTATCAAGAGAAAATTTGTCTTTCCTATGGACTTCAGAGTCATAAATATGGAGAAAGACAAACAAGTCCCACCGCAGAAGACCTTCTTAGCAATGGGAGTAGCATCGATCGATGCGAAGGAAAACTCGACTCTACGGTCGGGATATGAAGCAGTGCATTTCAATCTCAATGACAATCTGAAACAACTAGAACTCAGAAGTGTTGACTATGAATTTGTAGAAACAAAAATTTTCAGCTTCCGAATCGCACTAATCATCAGAATTTCAGAATTCAATGAATGAGAATGAGATGAATTTCCAATATCTTCGAGCATTCAAGTCGAATTTATGAACTCCAATTTCAAACCCAAAGATTCAAGATTCAAGGTTAGAGAGAATGGAAGCAGAAAAATCCAAGAGAAGAAAAAGTAATAAGAAAATAAAAGTTCAGAAGGTTTAATACTAAAGGAATTTCCTGAAAATTTAAAATATGCCTTCTTAAAACCAGAAAAGGGAAAGCCAGTAATCATTTCAACTGGATTAACTAAGCTGAAAGAGCAAAAACTATTGGAGACTCTTAGAAAATATAAAGAAGCAATAGCTTGGTCTATAGAAGATTTGAAAGGAATCAGTCCTTCAGTCTGTATGCACAAGATCTTGTTGGAGGAGAATGCTAGAACTTTTATAAAGCATCAGAGAAGGCTTCGAATCCAAAGAATGAAAGAAGTAATGAAAAGAAGATTTAAACGGCTAAATGCAAAGCTTCATATATGCAATTCTCGCATACTGGGTGAGTCAAGATGTGGTCCCAAGAAGGGAGGATTCAATCGTGATCAGAAAATGAGAAGAATGAATTAATTCCTACAAGAACTATGATAGGATGGAATGTGCATAAGACTATAGGAAACTATGATCGCTTACCGTAAAAGGACCATTATCCTCTACCTTTCATTGACCAAATGTGGACAGGTTAGCAAGACACTCCCATCGCTTTCTTGATGGATATTCAAGAGAATGATTGCAATAGCCCTGCAGGATCAGAGAAATCAACATTTACATGTCCTTATGGTACCTTTGCCTTTAAGGATGTCATTTGATGTGTAATGCCCCGCCACTTTTCAAAGATGTATGATGTCTATATTTTCTGACTTGGTGGACGAGGTTATGGAAATATTCATGTATGACTTCTCAGTCTATGGATCCAGTTTTGAAGATTGTCTGAGAAACATAGAAACAGTACTTCAGAGGTACCAAGACAAAAATCTAGCTTTAAATTAGGAAAAATGTCATTTCATGGTAACTGAAGGTATTGTCTTAGGGCATAACATTTACCAAGCACTGAAGTAGATCAAGTTAAAGATTTATTGTTATAAAACTCTCATGCCACTTACAATGCTGAAGGGCATAAAGCCATGGGACATAGATTTACGTAAGATTCATTAAGGATTTTTCAAAAATCTCTAGACCATTGTCTAGGCTGCTAGAAAAAGATGCAAATTTTGATTTTGATGAATCATGCAGATCTGCATTTGAGGAACAACTAAATTAGTATCAACTCCCACTGCAAAGCGATACCAGATTGAGCAATGAATTTGAAATTATGTATGCTGATTGCAACGGAGATGCATTGGGACAAAAACTGAAAAGATATTCAAGGCCATATCATGCCGCAAACATTCAATGAGGCTCAAGAAAACTACTCAACCACAAAGAAGGAGATGCTAGCAATGGTTTTTAAGCTATGAAAAATTCAGTCTTATATATCAGTCCATGTCAGGATAAACACTGATCATGCTGCAATAAAATATTTAATGGCAAAAAAGGATGCAAAGCCAAGATTGATCAGATGGGTGCTACTGCTGTAAGAGTTTGATCTTGAAATCAAAGATAAGAAGGGTAGTGACAATGTGATAGCAGATCACTTGTCTAGATTGGAGAGAACTACTAGAACATAAAAAGTAAGCGTAATGTTAAGAATCTTTCCAAGGAGTGTGTATTGATGTCATAAGATAAACACCCTTATGTCGATATTGTCAATTACTTAGCTGTGGAATATGTCGCGTAATCACTACCAACAAAAGAGGAAATTGAGAACCGACATGTGATTATATATACGGATGACCCATTGTCAGGATAGAAGTGGCTACATTACGATCACAAGCGAGCATGTGTCCTGTGAGTCAACAAGGTGGTATTATGGAAAAATGTCATGCATCACCATATGGAGGACACTTTGCAGAGACAAGACAAATTTTAAAAATTCTCCAATTAGGATTTATCGTACTACTTATTCAAAGATCGCTTTGAATGGGTAAAACATTTGATGCTTATCGTAGAACGGGGAAACATGCTAAGAAATGAAATGCCCCGCGGAATTTTGGTGGTGCGTGATTTTTCAGGTATGGGAAATAGATCTTACGTGACCTTTCCATCATCATTTGGCAATATATATTCTCCAGCTGTGATTACAGGTATCTGGTATCGGTGGAGGCAACAACTCGTCCTGCAAATGATGCCATTACAGCTTGTCGGGTTTATACAAAGAAACATTTTGGAGCAGATTAGGCACTTAACAATCATCTGATGAAGGAAAGCCATTTTGCAAATAAAGTCTTGCAAAACTCATGAGCGTATATGGAAATCAAACATAAAATGGGATTAGCTTATCACCTCAATCAACAGTGTTGAAATTTCCAATAGAGATAAAGAAATTATGGAGAAGACAAGAATGCAAGCGTAAAGGACTAGTCTATAAAGCTAGATGATGCTAGGCTTATGTAGAATTGCTTACAAAACTCATATTGGAATGTTCCCACACATAATTGTATATGGAAAACCTTGTCATCTCCCTTTAGAATTGGAATACAAAGCTATGTGGGCCATTAAGAAATTGAACTGTGATTTTCAAGCTGCCATGGAAAAGAGACTACTCAAAATGAATGAACTGGAAGAATTGAGAAATGAAGCTTATGATAATGCTAGAATCTACAAGGAAAAGACCAAGAGGTGGCATGATTGCATACCCTAAGGAGGAGTTCAAGGTAGGAGAACAAGTTCTCTTATATAACTCCATGCTCAAGCTCTTTCCAAGGAAACTGAAATCAAGATGGAGGGTCCATACGTTGTTACCAGCACACCCTTCGAGCAAGAATACTCAAAGAATGAATCGAAAACAACTAAAGTAAATGGTAAAAGATTAAAGCGTTATCTCGAGGAAGATACATGAGGATCCAGATTTTGAAAAAGAGAAAGAAAATGATTGAAAATGAAGACACTTTACAAATTCAGGTCTAGCTAAGGACATTAAATTGAGCAAATTTTCTGGGAGGCAACCCAAGTCGAATTTTTTTTCCGTTCATTAGATTGGATGTCGATTATTATTATTATTATTATTATTTTATGATTTGGATTATTAAATTTTGATTTGCTAGAAGTTTTTTTTAAGGAAGCTTGATCATTTGCTAAAAATTTTTTTGTTGAACTAGAATAAGATTTTATTGTAAAGCACACTGCCTAAAATTGAATTGTGCATAAAATGACTACAAGGGGGCGTACTTGTTTGTAATAATAATACATATCTTAAGTTTGGGGAGTTTGTTTCCAATTGCTTGAATGCTATGTTGTTTAGTTTTAATGAGATAGTTGTTTAAGATTGAATTGATGATATTTTGTTGCTAAATATGTCTTCACAATGCTTGAATTGAAAATTTTGATTGAGTTGTGGGTGCATAACTGAATTGGAAGGCAGTTTTAAGTTGCAGCAATTTAAAACAAATTTCGGTCGCGAAAAAAAGTGTCACTTATTAATCGTTTTATATGAGGAAAAGGGTTGTTTAAATAAGGAATTGATTGATTAAGAAAATTTATAAGAAAATTAGGTAATCGATATTAAAAGTTCAACATGATAGTAATCCCACCGAAATATGATGTTGTGACCCCTGCTTCTTTGTTGCGACAAATTTTTGAAACTAAAGTAAATGGCAACAAAAACAAAGGTTAAGTAATTTTCACCTTCAAAACACCATCGCAACCCGCTTCGCTTGCAAACCAATCTGTCACGATAGGAAAATTTCTACGCGACCCGCATTGAAAACCCGTAGACATTTATCAAGGTCCAATGACATGTGTCGCCACAAAATTTTCTATTGCCAGGACGAGTCATTGTTACGACAAACCTAAAGTGTGTCGCGACATGGAATTTTAAAGAATGGGGTGAAAATTTTCAATTTTTTTATCTTAACAAATCTCCAAGTAAATTCAAAAGATATTATTATGACCTAACTATTAATCATAGGTCTACGAAGAGAAACATCTATTTATTGAGCCATAAATTGAAAAAGTTCTCTAAAACTCGAAGCCACCCTTCCCAATGCTTCATACCACTCATACTCTCACCAAAATTCCACCCTCCTCTCTTCGACTTCTAAAAACCCTAGACTTCAAAGACCTTAAACCCCAAATCCAGATCTCATCGATGGCAAAACCCTAGATCCTAGTCCCAAATCTCAATGAGCTGATGGAAGAGTACACAACTGGTGAAGAGGAGGTTCATTTGTAACCTTAGACTGAGACAACCCTAATAGCAGAACCGGAAGTGCAGAAAGAGGCACAAAACCCTGCTCAGAAAGAAAAAAAAAGCATAAAAGAGCTGAAAAAAGTAGAGCTGAGCAAGTTAAAGAAGCAAGACAACGGCTTATTTGGGATGAAGTCACTTTGGGAAAGAATCTCGTGACAAAGGGCTTGGTCAGAGAAAGGGGGTTTGGTACGCTCATCTCACCTTGTTGGAGATAATCAAAAAGGGATGGAGTTTGTTTGTGCACAAACCACCCGGGCTTGCTACGCGGGTCGTGAGTTATATTCTAACATGATAGACATGAGGGAGGACTCGGTCTACGTCAGAGGAGTATGGGTCCCCATGGGTCATGAAAGGATCAATAAGGCTCTACAAATCAAAGATCCCAAGAATGGATCTAAGTTCAAAAGACTACTTAGAGAACTCAATCATGACAAGATTGGCCGAATTTCCGACGGGAGGAAAGCGTATGGAACTCAACAAAGAAAAATCCTCATGAATCCATCCCAGGACCTCAACGTATACAGCTGTTCTGTCATTTTATTACTTATGTTATTATTCCCATACATCCGAGCCTAATAAGCGGAGAATGAAGCCATTATCTCACGCCCATCGGGTGATACAAGCTCTGACATGGGGAAAATTATCAACATCTATCATAACCTTCCACAACATTATGAAAATTGATCCCCATCCAACAACTATCTCCGTGACTCGTAGTTCGACCGAGGAAAGGGATATGGGCAGAGATAAACCATCGGTTCTCTTTGACACTGACAAGGAGGATCAAGGGACCAAAGAGTAGAAAAGAAAGGATGAAAAGTTCATAAGCAAGAGAGGGAGCCCCAGAAGAAAAAGACGAATCCAAGAGGATGGAAAAACTCAGTGGCCAACCGCCATCCGAGGACGAAAATGCGTAACGTATGAGTCTAGTGGGATTAATTCCTCCTCCTATGTAAGGGAAACTTTTCTCGAACTGTTAATGTTCAAGGAACAATAAAGGAAATGCAGAGATTATGAACATGTTGGTGTCAATAAAGAAAAAAATGGAGGAGAGAGAAAAGGTGGGAGCAGCAATAGAGGATCGAAGAAGAATTTCTTGAAGCTGAATTCAGAAGAAGAAAGCAAAGATGGGAACAATTACTCAAGCAAGAGGGATGAAAGAGTGGAAGGAAGAAATGGAGAGGAGAGAGAAGAGCATTACGTAGCTAGATTCGAAGATAAATACCTTCTACAATGAACAACTAAAAAGGGATGAAGATGTGCTGACCTTTATAGAAAAAAGAGAAGAAAAGATGGAAGGTAGTATGCTGCAGAAGGCAAAGGGGTTTAAGTATCTCTACAGGGAACAGTTCAAGGAATTTGGGAATCTTATGGAGAAGAGAGACATGGAGCTAGATATGGACAACAATTATAGACAAAAATTGTGGAATGGCAGTCTGGATCAGGTGAATTCAAATTAATTTAGTGAACATGCACACTATGCTCACTGAACTTGAAGGAACCATGAATCATATAGGTATGAGGCAAAATGAATTGATCACTCAGGTGGAATATACCAATGATCACTACCTCTTTAACAGGGAAGAACCTCCAGAGAAAGAGAAACCAAACATCTCCATACCTAAGTTTCCTCCATCTTTAGCTAGCTTCAACCTTGAACCTCATAACATAAAAATTCCCAAATCCTATAAAAGAAGGAGATGAACCCCTGTAGCCTCTTTCTCTCCAAACCAAAATTGTAACCATCCCTCTCAATAAAAGATCAACAACAATTTTTTGAATGATTCTATGTGAAATTCTTTTTGTTTGGTGTTAATTTCTTATTAGATTATATTTTTGTTTTGAATAAACAGAATGAATCTAATGTGAAAATGAGTTGGTCAAACTAGTGGTGAATTGTCTGATATGGGCTGGATTGAGGGATTAAGCCATTTGATGTCATTCCTGGTTGTTTGCATGATAAAATGATGTTTTGAATTAGCATAACAACTACTGAATAATCCAACAATAAGTGTAATTGAAATTGTGGTAAGCCTCAATGAATTGGAAAAGGAAGTTGCATGTGTAAGCTAGAATGAAGTTTAAGGTTTAGGATTTAAAATGTATTAACAGATTAAACACAAATAAGACTTTTGAAATCATGGTATAAAACAATAAGGTTAGTAAAATACTGAAAACAATGTGCATATATCAAATGTTCCTTAACTAATTGTGAAGGATTAGGACATCTTCCCAGTCTCAACAAGGCCAAACAAAATCAGGTTCAGAAATTGTTAGATTATTAGTCAAGGCGAAGTCCTAAGCTATACCACTAATGGTAAAGTGATATAGCCATCCTCGGCTGGTTTTTCAAGTTTGCACTCTCATAATATGCGTATAAGCATATACTTCTAATTCCATATTGAGCCAAATTGTCTAGTTTTTCATTTAAACATCAATTAGAGTTTCAAACCCTTATTTATTCTAATCTTATAAGAGTTAATTACACTTATTTGTCAGTTTCAAGATATAACTTCAAAATACGTAAAAGACAAGTTTAAAGGGAATGTTATGTTGATTTGAAAGGAAACAAGAATGAAGGATGGAAAAGGAAAAGAACAAATGAAGAAATGGAAAAGAATGCAAAGAAGAAGTCAAATTGTAAATTGTCAACATTAAGTTTAGTCTTCAGGCCTTCTCGAACAATTAAGTTCTGGGGTGTTTCAACACCTAGTACCCTAATGCCAACTGGTATGGGAGCTGCTAACTCAAAGTTCTCTAAGAGTGGTAGAAAGCCTAAAAAGACAAGACATTGCACTAATCCTAAAAAATTTTGACAAGTAAAAGAAAAGAAAAAAGGGGACTTCTCGTAAAAAGATGCTGTTTTAGAATATGCAAAAGATGACACATCATGACAAAGCTCAGAATATATTTCGCATTAGTAGGAAAGAAAATGATGAAGGATGAGGCAAAGATACACACTTAAAGAGTGGAACTGCAAATTTAGCCTAAATGCACTTAAAATCTAATTACCCAAGCTAAATCCTCATGCCAAAAGACCTAATTGATCTCAAGGTGGTAATTTCTCGCCACATTGGGCTGGAGACTAATATGAAAACAAGCATACGTGACTTTGAAGAGCTAAAAGAAATCAGCCACCGTAGAGTCCCAAAGATTAGGTAATCCCGCCATGGAGGAAGGGAAAGAAACCATCACGTAGATTAGGATGAATGATCGGAATGTTACATTTTTAATTCATTAGTTAGTTTGTGATAATAATTGAAAATTTTTCTTAAGTCTGAACTAAAAAATAAATTTGAAATTGAACTGCAGCTGACTAGTTTCAATTCAAGTTACAGATGAAAAAAATTAAACGTAAAAATGTCCTTAAAATAAAAGCTTCAATTGTTTGAGGACAAACAAAGTCTTTTCTTTGCTCTCACACAAGCAAAACTTTTAAGTTTGAGAATTTGATGAGTCCTAAACTCATCTATTTTTTTTAATCCATTTTTCGGTTTGTTTTTAGTATTACAGCTTTTAATGGCAACTTATGGAATATTTACAAACTTTGTGCTTTGGCAAGAGTTAATTTAAAAGGAGAGATTTTAAGAAAGAAGAGAAAATAAAGAATCGCAATGTTTCTGTCGCGATTGCACTTTCTAGTTGCTATAAACGCCTGGCAAATGGCTAGAGAACTGCGGTCACACACATTTATGTCGCAACACAGATCTAAAATTCGCATGAGCTTATGTCGCAACAAAAGACAAAGATGTCGCTAATGAAAATGAAGAAGACAATCGAGAATAAAGATCGCTATGTCAGCGACATAATGAAAGATCGAATGCAGACCTGATGTCGCGACATAATCTACTCTAATGCAATAATCGACCTTTGCAACATGGAGAAGCCGGTTGAGAAAGAAGAGAAATCGAAGAAGAAGCCCGCCGCATCGTTATAAATTTATGTCACGACCGTGACACTTACTTGCTGGAACCGCCTGGTCAGAACAAAGGAACCCAACGCCGAACATACTTCAAGCCGAGGAGATAAATCTATATCGCGATACGGATCTTAATGTCAGAATACGTAAATAAGTTGAACAGAGACAAACGAGGTCGCGGATGTGTACTTTTATATGTCGCGACAAAGGTTTCAACACAATGTAAAGAGAAGTTATGTCGCTACATAAAAATCGTCAGCGACATAACGAAAGTAAGCTTAAACAAAGAATATTCGCCGCGATGAAAATCGCTCGCGATAAAGAATGACAATCATGAAGAAGTCATGTCGTGAATATCGCAATGAAAGTTACAACAAGAAGTCAAGCTCACGCAGTAAATAAGCTTCGGTCGCGATGTGACTTTCCGGCTATGCATTAAAATGCAAGATAATACGACAGCGGTTGCGAACATAACCCAACAGATGTCATTGGCGACATGAAAACTCGGGTCGCGACACCAATCCTGCGTATCGTGATTGAAACTGTGTTACGACATGATTATCGATGTTGTGACATAACTGTTGAGGAATGCACAAAATATTATCGCGATAGAGTTATCATACTGAAAGAAAGAAGACTGTCCCAACAAAAATACGTTGTCACAACTGAAGCAAGAAGGAGCACAAGATCTTCAAGTCGCGACAGACGACTGCATACTTGCAACAAAGACACAAAACTCTGTCACGACACAACTTCTAGGTCGCGACAGAGAAGGCAAATCTAGGCCATAATTTTTAGGGATTCACACATAACCTCAATTTTAGGGCCCAAACTTTTAGGGCTCTATAAATAGAAACGACATTTGAAAGCTTGTGCGATAAATAATCAACAACATCGATTATCCAAAGAATTTTATTTCAGACTTTTGCATTATTTTTTTACTTTTCTTTTCTTCAGGGATTAGATTTATAGGACTCGCTTAATTTGTTTATCGATCCTTTAAACAAGAAATTGTTCGTAAGTTTTAGTTGGAAATTAAATGCTAAAATTCATTTATAGATACTGCTGAATTAACAACCCTGTACATAAAAGTTGGTATAATCATTTTTAGTTGATTGCAGTTATAGTGGAATTTTCCTGATCAACATTTCTGTATATCAGAATCCAGCTGAACATGACTTCCTCTGAAAGATCCGATGTTAGTTATGCTCTTTCGTGACAATGAGAAGAAAAATTCTCGAGTTGAATTTAGAATTTATTCAATGGTAAGCCGTTCTTGAAATTAATTGTTCTCAATCTTTGTAGCTAATACCCATGAAAGGACTATTGTCTGGCTTTCATTTTCGTAACATAGAGATGGAGATTCCTAAGAGCATATATTAGTTACTTGGGGGTATGCTAGACTAATATTGAAGAACTAATGAGCTTTGAAAGGTTACTTAGATAAATCCTCAATTTGCTCATGGTTTGAGAAGGGTTGAGTGATATATCAATTCTAATCACTAGAGACTTCCTTATCCGAAGAAATGATCTTGATCCCGTGTTAAAGCCGAGATCTAGTCAGAAAGGTGGAAAACTCTTTCAAATCTGTAAGATGAGACATCATTCATTTTTAAATATAGCAATCGCTCGCTCGGGAAGCAAGAAATCTCAAATATATGAAATGGGTATGAAGTAATAAAAGAAAATACCCAGATCTTATAGAGAAATTCTAACATAGTAATTGATTATAATCATGATTCGAAATGAACATGAATCTCTACTCAAATAAAAGTATGGTTAGGGAGGAGGAACCAAACTATACTACCTCGCTTTCTGACAAATTCAGATTCCAACTCGTGGAGAAAATAGACTAGACATGATGCAGTGAATTGATAATTTTCTGACAAAGAAGAAATCCAATGTCTACTTCCAAAGAATAACTGGTTCGGTCCATTTATATTTAGGATTTAAATTTTTCCTTTATTTTAATGTAGGATTCCAGCTATTAAAATTTATTAGGTTACAAATTTTCTCTAAACCTGGAGGTTCAAATAGTGTAGAACTTGAGTAGTCAGCGCTGAAGCTAAATTATTTTCATTCTCTGGGTAGAACGCATATCCCATTCTATAGGTTCACTTTATTACTTGTACAACCTCAGGCACTTGCGCTTTTAAGACTACAATTAAATCTTTTAATTGAGCTTAGTGACAAAATTATTCTTCTTATGAGCATGGCTGCCATATTTGGTTTAACAAGTTTTTTTGGAGACGCTAATCTGTGGGACTTTAGTTTAGTCTTTGTACATGGCAGAATTAGATATACAATTTGGTCAAGAAGTTTTACACGCTGTCAGATTAGATAATATCTCCTTGGTAAATCAGTAAGGTCTGAAATTAGTCACGCAACTGCCTCAGATGTTAAATTATCCTCGAGGCGGTGAAGATTCGACGACTTAGTTATCCAAAAGGAAACACGCCGACGCTATAGCTACACTCCGCTCCTTTCCATTTCGGAAACCAATCACCCATTTTCCATAAAAAGTGGATCATCCTTCTCCTTCATAAATAAGGAAGGAATGGCAACATAAGGTATGTGAAAAAATACACGATTGTAAGACTGACATTTTACGCTTTCCATCTCTTTGTCTAACTTGCATGATCTGAGAGCCGACGCCACACCACCACCTGTTTACGGCGTGTTCGCCGCCAGTTAATGCCTCGACCATCCGGAGACTCTAAGAACCCGAGAGACAACAATTGGCACCGTCTGTGGGAACGACCAAGTAAAAAATCTCATCGAACGCAAGCTACGCCGACCATCAAGCGATCCCCACGCCCAAAGATTTCGCAGTTCTGGCCATTCATTCGGCTTGGTTTAATCCGCACGCTTATGGCCAGCAACCTGAAGAAATCACCCTGGGAGCACTCGCTTCTTTCTACTTGCGCTGGGATATGAGACGGCGTAAAGAACAAGCCGATTAAATGGTTGAATTGCAAAGTCAGGTTTACCCATCCAGCAAGAGAACGACGTCAGCAGTCTTTTCTGAAGAGGATGGAGGAACACGAGAGAGCACACCTCGCACCCCTGCTAAACTAAATAATGGTAAGAAGCTTATCCGGCCAGAAGACAGTGATGTAGCAACAAATGATGAATTATCCTTCGGTAGCTCTCCACTTCCGACCACACCAAAGAACAACTCGATACCGAACCAAGAAATAAGATCCCAGATCGCTCCAACCGCTCCGCCGTTGGCATACCGACGAAAGTACGAAGAGAAATCAGCAGAGTGAGGCGATAGTAGAAGCAAGCCCCTTAAAATATGCCCATGTGGCACAAGGGAGTAACACCATCATTTCCGTTTGTGTGGTCCTACCTCGGGTCGCACCAGTTCCATACACGCCGTGATCCATCGCCGTCGTGGACCTCAAGACACGCTTATCCTCTTGCGCACAAAGACATCTGATCACTAATCGCCGTGCAGGGCTTGTCATACCGTCATTTTCCATGTATGATGGCTCATCTGACCCATATGACCACATGCTGCACTTCAATCAGGCGATGATACTCAATGGGGGAGACGACCGTCTACTATGAAAAGTGTTCCCGGCCAGCTTGAAGGGGCCCGCCCTGGCTTGGTTCCACAAACTCCCGCGGAGATCTATCAACTCGTTTAATGAGTTGTGGACTACATTTTTTCCTGTAGCGACTGCGGTCTGCCTCACGTATGAAACATCACCTCTACAAACCATCTTCGCTGGCGAGGACGAGTCCATCCATGATTTCACTGCGTAAGACGGAAGGCCCAACAAATTGATTCGTGACAAGATGGGATGCGCCCGCATCGAGTTTTAGGCCGACCACTCTATTCTTCCACTCGCTATCTTTGGATCCGCCTACGACGATGGAAGAATTGTATAGACGGGCGGATAAATATTCAAAACTGGAGGATAATATCCTAGCAGCCTCCCAGATCGTAATGATCACAGCCCAAAGTGGCAAGCCGGCCACTAAAGGTCAGCCTGAACGAAAGAGGAGCCAAAATAAGAACCAGAAACGCTCCCGAGACCAATTAGAGAAAAAGAGGAAACCCCCGCAGTTTACCCCTCTAAACATCTCTTATGACAGGCTCTTTCCGCTCATCCGGGATCACCCCGACTTTAAATAGCCCACACCCATTCAAATAAACTCGCAAATAAGAACCACTTTGGAGGTGATTGCAACAAAGACCATGGGCACGACCAACTGATGTCAAGCCTGGAAATTTGCGGTGAAAGTAATCAAGCATGCCACCGTGAGATATAGTATCCGAGACGATTCAGAGTCAAGTCGCCTCATGGGTCGAAGAATACGCGCCAGAGCTCCCACTTGAACCTCGACCCATCATAAACTACATATTGGGCGGCCCGATTGATGATTAGTATCAATCTAAGCACCAGAAGAAGAAATTGTTGTGTGCAGCCACCGTCCGAGCTTGAATAAACACCATACAATATTCTAGACAACAAAGAGGCGCCCAGCTTGATCATCACCCATTTTTTCCCTCGTTAACCCGCCCGTGTTCATTACTTCACACCATGATGCACTTGTAATCACTTTATGTATCAATGATTTTGATGTGCAAAGAGTACTGGTTGACCCGCAAAGGCGGCGGCCGACCACATACCGCCCGCCTTCGTGCAGATGAACATTTCTGGGCATGCCGAAGTTCTACCGGCGTAACTCGTCCTAGCCTACCAGAGCAACCATAGTAGCAATGGGTGACATCGCTCTCCTCGTCAAGGCAAGGCCGGTAGTTCAGCAGGTTTTATTTTCAATTGTCGAGGACCTGGGCCCGTACAATGCCATTGTTGGTCGAGCCCGGCTGCATATGATGAAAGCCGTGCCATCGACCTACCACCAAATGACGGCTATATGACTCAAACACTGGCAATCACCTTTAAGCATCCAACCAGCACTCGCAATGCTACCAATTGTCGCTAGAGAAAGATGAGAAATGAAAGCTCCCAACCGCCTCAAGCCTGCACTCAGAATAGCAATTACGCATCACCCTACGCGCGGAAGATAGTGACAAATCGGGTCAGAACCCCTAGAATCAAAATGCTTCAGACAGCCCAAAGAAATCCACATATAAAGAAGTTCCCTCTTATCCCGTAGCGGAGAAGGAACAAATATAAAGGTGTCCCGCTTCTAGAATATGGATGTATTTGTTTGACTCATATAGACATATTTGGCATTAACCCCGTACATGCCTCAATAACCATGCCAACCTTTCACAAAGCTGCTAGACAGAAGTGAGGCGTTTCCACTCGTAATCGACATCAGTTATTCAGAGAGTGGATACAATCTTAAAGTGGATTCATCAGAGAGATAAAGTACTTGGAATGGCTAGCCAATGTAGTGGTAGTCCCAAAAAAAGGCGAAAAATGGAGAGTGTGCGTGGACTACACATATCTCAATGAGGCATGCCCGAAAGACAGCTTCCCTTTACCCTCGATGACTAGACTGATGCCGGTAGGCATGGATGTTATCGCTCCCGGTTACCTTCTGATATCATCAAATACCCATGCATCCTCCGCATTACGTAGAGTAAACAACCTTCATTACTCCCGCATTGCATCGCTTCACATAATGTGATGCCGTCATTAAACATGCCAGCGCACTGATCGAGGCCAGTGACCAAGATGTTCGCCGCTACCGAAAACCATGGAGGTTTACATTGATGACATGATGGTGTTCAAAGAACGCCTGCACTACGCCGGACACTTGCAAGAGGCTTTAACTCCTGGGCGGCATACGCAGATGAAGCTCAATCCCTCAAAATGCACCTTTAGAGTTAACGCGGGCCAATTCTTAGGTTTCATGGTGACTCAGAGGGGTATAGAAGCCAACCCTGCTCAACTTAAAGCTATTCTAAAGTCCCCTGGCCCCATTTCTGTAAAGGAGTACAACAGCTTGACCGGGCCGATCGTCGCCAGACGCTTCATCTCGCCATGCACTGCCTAAAGCCGTTTCTTGCCACCTCAAGGGGGCCAACCGGCCGGATGGGATGAGGAATGTGATGAAGCCCTCATAGCTATCAAACAGTATCTTGCAGAACCTCTAGTCCTTGCTAGATCTGAAGCCGACGAAACACTTTCGTAATAGCAGCCAAATGTTCAGTGAGGCCGGCCTTATTCAAGGAAGACGCAACAAGAAGCAAAGGCTACTCATTTTTGCCAAAGTCCTTAGCCGACGAGAAACCTGGCTACAACCACCTTGAGCAGGCGTGTATTAGGTTCAAAGCAAAGAGAATCTCGACCCATTCTTCCAAGCACACCCCATTGTTGTGCTAACCGACCTTCCTCTTCGGAGCACCATTCACAAGCCTGACTTGTCCAAGAGGATGGCGCGATGGGCAATTGAATTGAGCGAATTTGGTATTTAGTACAAGCCAAGATTAGCTAAAAAATGATAGGTTTTGGTAGATTTTCTAGCAGAAATCCCCCAATCCGGAATGGGCCTAGACAGATTAAATCGGTGTATCTCCACGTAGACTTGCAGATTCAAAGAACCTGGCCGCATCGCTGCAACCTTGACCCTCCATCCCGTGAGAAAATTAAGGTGCTATCCGCTAGGCTTCAAATACTTCCAACAACAAATTAGGAATTCTGAGGCCATCCTAATCGACCGAACAAGCGCCATCGTGTCGCTGACAAGCTTCGATCCGGTGATTCTTAATCGCGTAGGGCAAGTAAACGAAACCCGAATGACAAAGTATGTATCCCTGGTTAAGCAACGCTTGGGTAGCTTTTCAGCTTGGAAGCTCGAACACATCACCAGAGACTATAATGAGAACGCGGACGCCGTCGAGCCGCCTCTCTTCGACAATGCAAATAAGAACCCTGCCTGATCATATCACGGATTCTTAATTATCACCACCGTAAGTCGTGGACGGCAGGTCTTCTTCCCCGGATAGACCCTATAGTGCAAGATATCAACATGGGAGAACTCCTGCATCGACTTTAACATGGGAGGTCTTCCAATCGCTGTTCTCTTGCACCCGCAAGTTTAACGGTCCTCGGATTCGGCCGCATTTAAAAGTGTTTAACCAATGGTCAGTGGCTACAGTACACAACTCAAAGGAAGGGATATGGAAATCATCCAGCAAACAGAACACTGGGCACATGTGAGCCTGCACTCGTGGGTATTATTAGCCAACCATGAGATCTGACGCCTCCGACTACGCATTTAAAAGTGCGGATCGATGCACTGACTAAATTTCGCCTCAGAGCATCCGCCGTGATTTAATTTCCACACAGCCCTTAGCCTTCACCCAATGGGAATTGACATACCCAAGCCGCCTCATCGTTTTCTCGCTAGAAAAATTATCGATGGTAGTCACCGATTATTTCAGCAAGTGATGGAGGTCAGGCTTTCATAAATCAGTGATGAGTGATGCCACCAATTCATCTAAAGAATATCGTCAATACCCGGGCATAACTCGAACAATTGTATCGTATATTGGCTTAATTCCGATACCAGTATACAAAAACTTATGCCATGAATTGAAAATAAAGAATCTATACTCCACCCGTGGTATCCATAAAGCAACGCCGCGTATTTCAAAACAAGACCATATTAACCGCCTTAAAGAAACAATTAGATTTAGCCAGCGCGTGGGTGGATGAACTCCCCGGTGCTTTGGGGCCTATAGTGAACTACACCGCAAACCTACCGTATATCCCCTTAACGCTCATTTTTATGGGATGAAGGCTATGGGCCCAACAGTAAATCGCATGCCCACGCCCAATCGATATACTGGCAGTCGTTGGCGAAACTGCGTCTAAAGACCTAGACATGGCGTATGACCAGGCGATGAATGAACATAATAGCATCATACCACAACAAAGCACAAACCTATATAACAAAGCGTGAACTCGTGATGTTTCGGGCCAGGACCCGGTTCAAGAAATTTTCGAAACACGATCCGTCACTGGAAGTTCCAACCAAACTTGGAGGGGCCATATATTGTAACACGGGCTGGCGAATCCGGATCGTATGCATTAGATAAACTAGACAGGATGCCTATACCTAGAATGTGGAATGTTATGCACCTCAAAAGGTACTATCAATAAAGAATGATTCAATTTCTAACTTTGTTCCCATCTTAATTTTTCATTGCAAAGTCCGGGTAAGGTTGATGCCCTACCGGCCTAGTATGGTTGATGCCCAGCTGGTTCATAACAAAGTCTAGATAAGGTTGATGTCCTACCGACCCGGTATGGTTGATGCCCAACTGTTTCATCCCAAAGTTCGGGTAAGGTTGATGTTCTACTGGCCCAATATGGTTGATGCCCAACTAGTTCATCATAAAGTCCGGTAAGGTTGATGTCCTACCGGCCCAGTATGGTTGATGCCCAACTGGTTCATTACAAAGCCCGGTATGTCGATGTTCAACGCCTGAAGGGCGGTTGGTTCCAGCCAATTACAACAAAGTCTCGATATGGCCGATGTCCCACCACCAAAGATATTGATGCCTGGTTCATCCCAAAGTCCCGGTAAGGTTGATAACCCACTCGCCCGCATGGTTGATGCCCACCGGTTCATAACAAAGCCCTGCAAGGTTTGGAGTAACCCACCGACCAAGATGGCCGATGCTCAACCGGGTTCATCACAAAGTCCGGGTAAGGTTGATGTCTATGACCCGATTATGGTTAATGCCGCGGTTCATTACCAGAATGAGTGAGTTGATGTCCTAGGTGATATGGTTGATGCCCGGTAGGTTCATAACAAGTCCAGTAAGGTTGATGTCACCGACGGTGTGGTTGATGCCCATTTGGTTCATCACCAAAGCCGGGTAAGGAAGTGGTGAAGAGAAATTTGTGAACCTTGCTTGCAGTGTTCATCGGGTGATCTATATCACCTTTCAGAGTCTGTCTTCTTGCCGACTAAGTGAAGCAATTATGTGATTGATAAAATAAAGCACCCCACATTAGATGTTAAACAACACATACTTTAATACTACTAACAACACATGCTTTTGTGGGCTGGTTTTGAAACAATTAAAACAGGCGGAAAAACATGGAGTGAGCAGGCTTAATGGCAATCCCACCTTAATACAACGAAACATCATGCTCTCACTCTCCTAGTTTACTCTAAGTGATGAAACGGGCTCTTTACTCAGGCTGGCCTCGGCGGTAGAGAGATGCTTCGCCACGTTATGATCGGGTCTGAGCTGCGGCGGAGCCTCCTGCGGCTCATTCGTCATTTCACCAAGACGAACATCGATGGATGCAGCTTTGGCAGGGATAGCGCCCGAGGGGCATTGAGGGTTAATAAAGACTCTGGAGATAATGACTTAGACATGTTCAGCATCCCGTCTGGAACCTCGGGTTGAATTCCGCAAATGTTATAAGCAAAAGCACAACAACCATACCCATAGTTGAAGATTAAGTCGAAGCCCTCCTCGTAAGCCTCCTCCAAAGCCCTTTTCTCTTTGGGACCTACTGCCGGACTGAGGGACACTTCATCATACAAGTCCCCGAGTTAGTAGCGAGATGCTGGTTAGTCGACGGATAGCTAGCCTCGTCTTTCCTGCTCGCTAATAGCCCTCCCTTCTTGTTGCTAGGGCGGCTGAGACCAGAAGCCGACCCGGACTCCACCTTTGCTTTAGCATTCCCTACCACATCATAATCCATATGGGCTATCAAGGCATCATGGCAAGTAGTATCTCTCTCTGCCTTAGCTCGGGCCATCTTTTCAACGCTTTCTTTGGCCTCATTCTCCCATTATAGGGAGCTTGATTACAGTTGAGTAAGGAGCACTTTCAGTGCATGGTCGAAGCGACCCGTTAGGCGTGGGCGCGACCTCTCCATCCCTCGGTAGTGCGGAACTCGCGTCTTTGGTAAGTCATGTTACGGATAGCCTTAACGACACATGAAGCGGCGAATAAGCGATAACCCGTGTGTCTTGGGAGCATTTGCATAGCGGAGTTATGAATGTCATAGCTCATGACCAGACCAGTTACAATTGTGTATCGACATGTCTTCAACCACACACTTGAGATCTTCCTTACAAGACCTAGGCGGGGGATCCTGGCGACATGCGCCATCCCTTTCCCTCGGCTGCTTCACCTCTACCGACATACGACGTGAGAATAGTTGTTCCAAATGGATGAAGCGGGGATCGCTGGAATTGAATGGCTTCCCGACAATTGATAATCTCTGGGCACCTTAGACTGGGAGGCCCAGGTACTTCCTCCGTAGGGGGCGTACGTGGTATGTAAGAGTGCGGCAGCGGTAGGTCGGGGAGCAGCGGCCTCTTCTTGCCTAGCAGGGAGAAGGCGTGGCCTTGGCTGGCTAGGCTAGTAGTCTACTCAGAATACCCTCTAGACCTCCTCATGAGTCCTGACAACTATTTCCTGCCCCATCGAGCCCTCGCCGGTTGGGATCATTTTTCGCCCGACCACCTTGAGGTAGCATGGGTCGCTAAGCTTGAAGTGGCTCCTGTTTGCGCTTCCATGCGCCTAAGTTATGAATGAGGTCAGCCGTCGTCCCTCACTCTTCTTCCTCTTCGCTAGCGGGCGGTAGATATTAGAGTGACTGGGGACAAAATCTTCCACTAGCGCTCTTGTGGTTCAAGCACTCACCTTCCCTTCTTGGATGCTTGGGGGGTGGAATGGGAATCCTTTTCGTGGGAAGGCGGCAGGGTGTGCTATCGACCTCTTTAGATGCTTGGGGAGCCGGTAGAATCCTCTCGCCAGAAAGAAGGATGCTGGCCGGGCCGGTCACCAGTTCCCAGACTCAACCACGCACGGTCTCAAAGTACGGGCTAGGGCAGGCTACCCCGAGCCCAAGTGCAAGATGGTCGGCGATAACGTAATGCTCACCCTACTTGTGTGTGGGAACGAGGGGCGAGGAATAGCGGAAGAATGGGAGAGGGTTGGAGCTAAATTCATGAAGATTCTTCACAATTAAGAGAATTTCATGATGCCAGTTCCGCTCAAAAATATCTAGTAACTTATGAATGTTCTTGAAGCTAGCTTTCTCCACCCAGTTTACCAGTCTACCTCTCTGGCTTTTCCCTGCACGAAAAAGTGTTTATTAAGAAAATACGTAGGATAAACGTACAACGACATACAAATCCCACAACTTGAACACACCTGGGAATGACATTGCTCGATTCAAAGTAAACGGGAGGTCAGGAGAGCCCGGGGTCTCATACCACGATCCTCTAACCAAGATCACGCCCTTTGCCTAGGTCTTGCTTAGTCGGGGAGTCTCAGAATAACTTGTCGCCGGGCTCTAAAGGTCGATAGGGATACCCACTTTTATGTGCCAGCTTCAAGGTGTAAATAAAGAGAACCTCTACTAATAAGGAGGTTCAGTACGCTACACCTAGTTAGGATCCGAATAACATTCGGATGGATAAGAGCAGGCAGTGCTCAAGAGAAGTGTAGGAACTACTTGATTATAGACGAAACGAGGAAGCAAAGCCTAACTGTGAGCTATTCCCAGGTAAAATATACTGCACCGTCTCCTTCACAGATAGTGGACTCAGTCGGACCGTCTGACAATTCAATGTTGATATTGTCATGAATTTGGCACTAAGACCTTAACTTCTCCATGGATAGAGAAGAAATGATGCCATTGGCGTAAAAGGTTGTTTATCCCGCTGTCTTTCCTCGCTGGGCCCGGTACTCGACTAGTGGAAGTCTTCTTCTGTCTTCCCACACTGTAAGTAGACAACAACAAAAGGACAGAGGAAAGGGAGTCGGGCCTACGCCGTAATACCAAACAGTAAAAGTGGCGAGGAAAGCACATGAACCCACTAGGCCGTAAAACCCTGGGGCTCTAACAGATCCAAACACCCTCCTACGTTCCCATCGATGGACACATGCCGACAATTGGAATCTAACGAACCTGGGACAAAAACAAGGCTTACCTGGAAATAAGGGAAGACAAATTTGTGAAAAAAACTATATGCAAAACACGTAACCCTATAGTGAAGCATTAGCAGCTCCTCTTGAATAGAAGGGAAACAAGAAAATGGTGTAGACATGATGGGAGCGAGTGAAATCCAATTATGACTCCCTAAGTATAAGGCGTCTAGCACCTATAGGCGCATTAAATATGCTGCTGACTCATCACCCCTCCAAACGATTTGAATCCTGACGACACTTCACTTACTAGGGCACAATGAATGAGCGTAGGCCAAGTTCGTTGGCCCCCAGGCTAGTGCCCTTACGCCCCCTAATGGACAGGCTTAGGCCGAACAACCATGTTGGGTCCATTCAGGAACCGTAAGGGCCGATCCATCCTCAAATTCATCAACATCAAACGTCATAACCCTTGTCCCAAGAAATTAGTCCATGATTGATCACCGCTAAGCCAAGCATAATAAAAATAAGGCAAGACAAAACACAAAAAATTCCAGAAACACAATTTCATTAATTACACCAAATGACGTTCACAATTACATAACCCATCTGGGCTGAAAACTAAGCCTAAGATAATTACATGACCCATCCGAGCTTAAAACTGAGCCTAAGACAATTACATAGCCCATCCGGGCTGAAAACTGAGCCTAAGAAAGAAGAAAAAGCCTAAGAAAGAAGAGGAAGTGGAAGAAGAAGGCTAAGCAAGAAGAAAAAGCTGAAGAAAAAGCCCTTGCCGCAAAGGCTAAGAAAGAGGGGTGGCATCATTGCAGAGGCTAAAAAAAAAGAGCAAGAAAAGTTGCTAGTCGTGAGGATAATAATAAAGAAAGTTGTTGGTCGAGAGGCTAAGAAAGATAAGAAAGCCCGACCGCCTCTGGTAATATGATTTCAATAGTGCCAAAGCAGAAGGGCATATAAGGGGGCTTATCGCTGAACATGGAGATATAAAATTTCATTGATTCATAAGTGGTGTTCTCCATCCGAGTTCTTGAACCACCCAAGGGGACATATAAGGCTCGAAAATACCCCTCCAAAGGTAAATTAGCACGCTCCAGAACGTTCCTTATAGTCACCGACCGACCTCTGTCAACATCACATTCAGCCCAGGAGTAATCAGAAAAGCCTGGTACTAGCAGTGTCCGCTAGTGTCTAGCCATGCACATTCACCGAAAACTCAAAACCAACCAGTGAGATAAAAATCCATCACCCTACAGCCTTTTATAGGAGTTACAAACCCGTGGAAAACTCAAAAGGCCATATTAAATGCGTTACCAAAAATAGAAGACTCCTAAAAAATGTGCACATTGGAACACACAAGCATTAACGGTCCCCCATTCCCAATGACAAACAAGTAAAAAACAAGGCATTTTTCCAGCCGGGGAAGATCGAACTCCCCAATTGGAAAAAGGTGGGCATTGTGGGTACCATAGCTTTTGGCCCAACATCCCCACTCAGAAGGCCCATACGTGACAAAGCCCGCGGTGAGGCCTAAGTATCCCAATACCGAACATTGATCCGACCACGACTTGAAGTCTCGTCATTATCCATCACAGCAAAGGCCTCTAGGGTTTATTGCCTAGGAACGCCCTCTTCTAGACGATCAAAGACGCTTTCTTCTTAGCCTACCGCCATCTTTAAGAGAAGATAGCCGCCCAATGATTTCTCGGGCCGATCCCTTGCGTACCAAGAGCATATCCTCCCACAACCCGTATGTAACCGCCCTGATGATCAAACGATCTCGAGGGGGCGAAGATCTCGCACGAATTTAGTTATCCAAAAGGAAAAACGGTTGACGCGCAAGTGAAGTGCCTGCCTCCCTTCAATTTCGGAAACCAATCACCCACTTTCCATAAAAAGTGGATCATCCTCTTCCTTTATAAATAAGAAAGGAATGGCAACATAAAGGTATGTGAAAAAAGACACGATGGCAAGACTGACATTTTACACTCCCCATCTCTTTGTCTAACTTAAGCATCGAGAGTCGGGTCGGGCACAATTCACCGCCGTGCTTTGTTTGTTTTGGTGTGCCTTGCCGCCGTTCCGCCCCGATGATCCGGAGGCTTTGAGAACCCGAGAGACCACAATAGTTCTAGAAATTACAAATAGAAGTTCCATGAGCATTGTTAAGTGCCACGCTTGATCCAAAATTTCAGACATCCATTGAACACACTCGATAAAAAGAAATTTCACAAGAAATACCTCAATAATTTCAAGCCTAACGACTAATTCAAGCTGCTTAAACCCGAATGTCGGTATGTTTTTCTTACTTTTTATCTGCCCATTAGACAAACTCACATTCAGTAATCCTTATTGAAATTAGAAAGGGGTTTTCCACAAAACATATAAACATCGATAAAAGAAGTAATAGATATTATGGAATGGCTAAAGGAATGTGATAACTGAAAAGCGAAAATGTAGCTTGATAGGAAGTTAGTTGAAAATAACAGTCAGGAAATAGTAAGAAAATACCTAAAATTCTTTGAATTTCATAGAGAAAGCAGTGAGCAGCTTCAAAATATGAGTTTCTAGATTTTCAAAACCTCAAAGTTAGAGAGAGAGAAAGCTTCCTAGTTTGGTGATAGAAGAGGAGAGAAAAAAAAAAGCCCGAGCGTTGTTTGGGGGAGGGACTGAGGAGAGCCATATTAAAGATTAATACTATACACGTGGAAGGCCTCGAGCCTGCCAGGCATCTGGAAACTTCCCGCTTTCTTAAGTTGCTCTGTTCCATTAATTTGTTTTCACCTTTTCCAGTTTTAAGATTATGTTATCCATTAAAGTGGTTGGATGTATGATAATAAAAATATAAATCCTCAATGTTTCACAACTGCTCTTGATGTTTCTTCTCACCAAACAATCCATTTTACTGCTTTTATGTTTTTTAAAAAATAAAAATAATATTGATTGTTATATAAAATATAGTAATCCCAATATCCGAAAAAAACAAAAATTATTGTATTGTGTTCTTCTAAAAAAACATAAGATAAAAAATAAAAAAAACCTTAATATTCAAAATCATGCAAAGAGACGTCTAGATGCGTCAAAGCGGTTTGGTCTAAATATATGACAAACAACTGGGAGGGTGACAAATTAATTCAAAAAATTCAAAATTCTTGCAATGAAATTAAATATTCTTCTATTGTATACTAAGATATAAACTTAGTAAAATTCAAAATTTACATAAGAGTTACCATGTATAAAGATAAATGGGTCCAGCATAATTAACATGAGACGCTTTTATTGGGAAAGGATCCCATCTCAATTTATTTGAAAATTATGAATAAAATACCTAAAATCAAAACTAGGT
This sequence comes from Tetrastigma voinierianum, assembly GCA_016808115.1. Classification (NCBI taxonomy): domain Eukaryota; kingdom Viridiplantae; phylum Streptophyta; class Magnoliopsida; order Vitales; family Vitaceae; genus Tetrastigma; species Tetrastigma voinierianum. Next base: position 23,546 of record JAEQBH010007712.1, on the reverse strand, counting down.
CTCATATTTAAAAATGATTTAATAAAAAATATAAAATGATTTAGGGAAAAATAGTATTAAAAATTCTGAACTTTCATGATTTTTACATTTAAATCCCTAATAAATCCTAATATTTTATAAAAGTATCAACAATTTCCAGTTGTAGTTGCGCTCAAGTCTATTCTCGCAGCCTATAGAGTAACTTACGCTTGCAACTCAAGTCTACTCATAACTATAGTCATTTTTAGTTGCACTAATCTCGACCGCAATTATAGAAATTACTTTAGTCAGACTAATTCTATTCGCAACTACAAAGTGTCACTCTAGTTGAGAATCAATCAACCAACTATAGAGTCATTTCTAGTTGAGACTCAATCCTAAACGTAATCCATGTAATCACTTTTACTGGCATTATTTAATCCTATCCGCAACTATAGAGTCATTTGTAGTTGCAGCTCAATAAATATGAAACTAAAAATATGCTTTAGTTGCAAATTTTTTTGGCCCCAACTAAAATAATGTCCCTATAAGTCACTTTCTTGTAGTGGACTAAACAATGCCTAGGTTTGGGAAAAAAAAAATATCAAACCCGATATATTATGTTAAAACCATACCCGTCTCATTAGAGACATGCTATAACCTGAAAAAATCCGCACTATTACCATTACTAATCCCATCCCTTTATCATCATATTAATTAAGAGCACAAGTTGTGGAGTATGTATGGTTGTTTATAATATCATTTTATTTATAACTATGCACTTTTCATTACATTATAGTATTATGTTCCTTATAAATTTATTATTATTGTGCCCTTCCCCTTCCTATGTCTACCTTGAGCTCTTAACTACTTGAGTCGGGTCTTTTTGGCATATAACATCATTTTATGGTACAAATTTTTATACCTTTTCACATCATATCCTTGAATGTGGTATCGTAATGGCTACATGGGCCTTGGTCCGTTAGTGGGCATGGGTGGCAAGGCCCATCATTCCCTACCTTGCCACAAGGAACAAGCCCATCTACATTATTAACCGATGCCATGTCCCCCATGATATATAAAGAACAAGGGAAACAATGCCCAAGATTCATATAAATATTATGAGTATGTTGGTTAGGTTATGGCTGGCAAAATTTGACACTATATGTGAACACGACACAAACTTACCACCTGCGCATGGCGTCGCCGAGATAATCGCTTTCTTTGGCCATATTCACGTCAATTCGCCTAACACGTTTTTAATAAATGGGTCATATTCGTGTTGACCTGCCTAATACGAATTTGACCCGTTTAATTATTATATTAATTAATTAACCATTTAATAAGTTATTTGTGTTAAATATGGATTATTAATTATAATTCCTATTAATTTAAATAATAAAATTAATAAACATGTTAAATTTAATAGGTTATTTGTGTTAAACATGCATGGATGATTAATAATAAAATTAAATTGGTCAATTCGTATTGACCTGCTTAACACGAATAATAAATGGGTTGGGTTTGAGTTAGCGAATGTTGACACGTTTATTATTCGTGCCTGCCCGAAATGTGGGCGAACGCTTACACGAGACTGCACATTGATGTTTGTCCCTTTCTATATAGACTAAAACCCCTCAAATTCACATAGTTGTAAGAGCCTTACATTTCTCTTGCATCCATGTAACTTTGGATAAATTTGCTTAAAAAAATATTTCTTTCAGAAGGTTCATGATTTAAAAATAAGGGTTTAGTCTATGACACTGCAAGTGCACAGTCATACAAGTAGTAAAATCTGAATGTAAGTCCAGGTATCATTCCCACAGAGATTGATACGAATTAAAGATCAACTACCCAACTACTAAAATTCCATGCTATTTGGACTAAAACTCAAATGGAAGTCAGATCTAGAAAAAAATAAAGATTCTAGACTATTAACTAACGCTTAATCAAGCCAAACAAATTAAATGACTAAAAAAATAAATTGTAACTAAAATAATCGACTTAATCATTCTCAAGTGAGAAACTAAAACTCGCTGAATTACAATGAAAACAATCAATTCCAAAAGACTAAAGCATTGCTCGCTTCGTGTAAGGACCGATTTAACTAAGATTTCTAAATTTTGAACTGGATTTATTCACTTATTGGATACCCTTACTTTTTTCAAGACAAGATCAACCAAATTACATGTATTCTCAACTCTCAAGATCTAGGTATTTTTTTCTTTCAATACTTCACACCCGCCCTCGATGACACAGATCTTTTCATTTTCTTCTCAGATGTTCGCAGTTTCTACCACTTAAAGCAGGTGGCTCAACCTCCAAATATATTGGTCAAAGCTCTTTCCTTGATTAGATCCTTCATCTAACACGGGTTAAGAACGCCTTTAGATTAAGGTGATCTTCGATCATTTATATTGTTAAATACTCTCCAACTTCACTTATGAGAGCGAATGGGGATTTAGACAAATGAACTCTCAAAGCCTGGGTGAGTCTCATCAATGGTAGTCTAGCATACCCAAGAGAATGCTCCTCAAACAGAATCTGGCTCTCGTGTCACGCAGAGGGCATCCTAGATATCGAGCAAAGATACATTCCCGACTAGTATTCCTGTGACTACTATCGGGAACTTATCGTTCAAAAACTACACTAAATAAGTAACCAAATCAAATGTTCTCAAACTGGCAGGAGATCAGAATCAAATGTAAATCAATCCAGCTAGAGTCAGCCCGACATCGTGATTGCGACCAAGAAATGGCGCACCGATCACGACAACCACCTGGGTAATTGCAATAAAATCCAGAAGAAATGAATCTGTAAATTTGTCTAGATTTCATAAATTTTCGTGCAATAATTCTAAGAAAATAACATAAATAAATTTCACCACTCATCTCGCACAGCTCGAAGATTCAAACTTAAAAGAAATAAACTAAAATAAAGAAATAAAATCTACTCTAAACTATTATACACCGTAGTTCCTCTCCTTTCCCCTTTTTCTGGGTAGTGAAGATCGTGGTTATTTATACTGTCAAAAGGAATTTGGCTGAATCCCCAAAAAGCTCCAAGTGGAATCCTAAAAGAAAGCCTACCACTGCTCTATGTCGCGATTCGGGTTGATGTCGCGGCGCATGGATTTCGACGCTTCATGTTCAACACGATTTTGTCGCCTGGGCGGCGACTGATTCCTCAGGAGTCGCCGATTAATGGTCGCGACATCATTTATGGTCGCGACCTTGGTAGCTCAGTGTTCCTCAAAAGTTGATGTCGCGACCACGGTTTCATGTCGCGACATCATTGTCTTTCTCTTCTCCTGGCTTCTGAGTCGCGACCTCGCCCGAGTCGACTCTTTCCTCGTTACTGTACGTCGCGACTTCGTTTTAAGTCATGACTTTGTCGTTTCCACGCGATTACTCGTGTCGAGACTTTGTTTTTCCGGGTCGCGACCTTGTTGCGGTCTTCGCTTCACAGTTTCAATTTCGCGACTTCAAGGTGATGTCGCAACCCTTTTGATGTTCATTTCTGCCCTCTCGTCGCAATCCTCATTTCTTTTGTTGCAACCAATTTCCTTCTTTCAAGGTTTTCGCGACTCTCTTTCGCTCTTCAGTTCCTAAATTTGGCTGCAACTTCACCCTTTGTTGAGACTCCGCCTGCTTATGTCGCGACCTCAACAAGATGTCGCGACCTCAATGGAGCTCTTCATTTAAAAACCAGTTGCAACTTCGTTTTCTTTCTAGAGACTTCTTTTATGGCTTTATTGACTTATCCAAGTCGTACGATCGTGAGTGACGCTATGACCTCGCTTATATTCAATTACGTCGCGATATCGTGGTGTCGCGACTTTCATTTACGCCTTGGTTATCTCGTCGCAAGTTTAATCTTCAAGTCACGACTTCATTACATGTTTTCTATTTCTTCCTCAAAATTTATTTTTGGTGATATTTGACTGGAAATGACTTAAAATCGAGCTTCGTCGCGATTCGATTTTCGCCTGCGACTTCATTTCGTCAGAGGTCGGGCCCTTTTGGTTTTTTGCTGAGATTTTAGCTTTTGTTGTATTTTCCTACAAAATTAAATTTGAGTAAAATATCCACATTTCTGCATACAACTCAACATTTATCTTGTGTAAAGAAAGCTCAGAAAATGAATTAAAAATATAATGAGTTTTTGACTCAACAAATTCCCCCAAACTTAAAATTTTGCTTGTCCTTAAAGAAAAGAAAAAAGAAAGAAATTCCTGTTTGTCCTCAAACAAATAAACTTAAAATCTTTAAGGACATTTTTCTCGATTCATACTACGCCTTCTCATTCCACCTTCTTAAACTGAAATAAGAGATACCAAAGATCATTTTAAATTTCAGTTTCGATTCAAGAATAAGAAATGGTACACTTCTATCACAAATTTCTTGATGAAATAATGTATTTAAACAGTTTATTCAACAAGTCTTGTTCTGTGTGTGTGCAGGTCTTCAATCCTTTTCATCTTCATGTTGAATTTAGTTAATTCTGGGAGTTTCTTAGTCTAGTTTTGTCAAAGTCCCATAGGCTTGTTTTTCATATTGATCTCCACTAATGTAGGTAAATTCAACCTTCAAGATCAATCAGTCTTCAGCCAATGTTGGGCTTAGGTAATCGTAGATAATGGGAAAATTTAAGTTACAAATCACCCAGCCTACATTTTCTTTGTACTTGTTGCCTTCACTTTCACCCCGTTGTTTTTTTGTGGTTTTGTTGATTCTCCTCAATTCGCCCGATTCATCTTTCGAATTTTCATGGGAATTTAATTACATACACTTTATTCGTGCCAGCCTTGTTCTAGAACTCTTTGCTTTTTGTTTTTCCAAGGTTGGGAATAGCAATGTTTTAAGTCCCTCTAGGCTTTCTATCACTCTTAGAGAACTTTGGGCTAGCAAACTCATAATTAGTTATGATATTAGGGTATTAGGTGTTAAACACCCCTACGAGCTTGAATTTGTTTAAGGGAAATAGGGCCACAAGACAAAAACTTATTCCCTTTTCATTAATTTTTGCTTTACTTTCACCTCATACTGTGAATATTTGGAAATATTTTTTCCCCCAAACTTGCTTCTTCCTTTACGTGACTTTTTTTCTACACTGGAAACCTGGATAATTGGGGCTCTTGTCGTAGGATTGTCGGTAAGGAAGGGAATTTAGGTTTTCAATTGCTGTTTATTGAAGAAATAAGGCTCGTTTGGCTCAAATCAAGGAACTAGAGGATATGCTTTAGCATATATTGAGGGTAGGCTTGAAAAAGCTCAAACTACCAAGGATGGCCTCTATTACTTCAGTTGGCCGTTTTTACTCTAAGATTTCATTTCAATCAATAATCTAACAAGTTCTAGGACTATGGACTCTCAACTCACTTCCTAAGATGTTCCTAATTCCGCTAAAGTTTCCATGAGTTTTGCTTGACCAAGTGTATTATTTCTTCAAGACTTGTACTTATTCAACGCCTGGTTTATACTATTTCAACCAAGTTATTTGTTCCATCAAAGAATGTACAATTTCTTCCATATATGAGATAGAGATAGAATAAGTGCAAAGGTAGGCAGAAGGTAATTTTAAAATCTAAACTCGACTTAAATGATGTGTCAGAACTCCTAATTTCCAGTTTACTACTCTACGCCCTTATTTTTCCTGCGTTTTTGTTCTTGGGAAAGAATAGAATTGGTTATTTGATCCTTGCACAAACAAGGCACTTATTCTTTTCATGCTAAATAGGAAATGACACAAACTCAAAATCTCGCATATCAATTCGTGAACTCTGGCAAACAACTAATTTGTAATTCAACAAGAATTTTATTCAAATATCCAAAACATTTCGATATTGCATAACTGCTTTCTTTACAAATAAGACTATAACTAAATTAGAGAAAAACTCTATTTCTTTAGGTCTAAAACCCATATTTTCCTTTTCAAGGTCAGAGCTTCCGCTATTTGCTCTCCGCATCTTTGAACTTGCTCCTGTAAGGATTCGGTCATAACAAGGTTGTAGTAAACAAATTAGGGCCCTTCCTTCCTTTCTTTTGAGCTCCTCCGGTTGATGGGTTCTAATCAACTCTTCCAATTCCTCTCATCAACCACTCTCTTTGATTACACAACGTTTGATAAAACAATGAATGGAATTGGTTTGTTTTCCGACTCCATTCATTCCATAAGCTCGGTTTGGCAAATTTTTGAACTCTTCTTTTTCTCTCATTCTCCTTTCTCTTCATTCGTTGTTTATTCTTCCTTTTGTTTTCCCATCCTTTTATAGTGATTTTCTTCTTTGGGAACTACAAGCTCTTTATTCTCTTTCAAATTTGGAATGAATGAATTGAATGAATTTTCTAGATTGAAGCATCTTGGTTATTTCAAATGTGGGTTTTGAAATTTGTTGAGGAATTTTGATCGCTTCTCTTGGAATTATTGAATTCTCCGGAATTAATCCTTTGAAACTAAGCAAAACCAAAACTAATTCCTTTAATCAAGACATCGCCGGGTTTTATATTAATAATAACAATTTATTTCAAAGATTTGAATAAACATACAATTAGAAGAGCTTAAACTGCTAAAGATGATTGGAAATTTGAATGGATGTTTGTCTCAATGTCATGATTGCATTATTGGTGTCTGCATATCAATTTTGAGCCTCCTAAATGAATGATTTTCAATGATTTTATTTTTAATGTTGACGCCAAAATGAAAGGTTTTAAAAACCTACTTTATTGAGTTTTGGACTATTCTCGGGTTGCACCTAAGGATTTTGTCATGATCTCAAATGTGGCAACGACATGGGAACTTCGACATGTCACGTACTTTCTTTCTACTTTATTGTTTCCACATCCAAGATTCGTTGCAACTTGTGGATTAACAAGGCGGATTTTAAAATTTCAGTCTCCAATAATAAATCACAACACTCTAATTTATTCAAATCCAATCATAATACAACTAAATTCATCTTCATCATGCAAAATATTCAATAAAATCATCCACTATGCATCATATTCAAAATTTAAGCACCGTAACAAAGTAAATTCCCTTAAAACCTTCAATCATGCCACATCGTAGACAAAATTTAAATAAAATCAAGAAGAGTATACTCGCCCCTTTGTCCTCTCGATGCATTGGCTTGACTGGTAGATATGTTCCCCTTTTGCACAATCTCTCTACTGGTCCCGCAAAACTAACAAAAATATTTACCTACTCTTCAATTAATAACAAATCAAATTACACAAAGATATTAGAAATTTAAACATAAAAATATAACAAGAAAACTTAAAACAAAACCGATGTGGGATTGCCTTCCACAAAGCCGCTTCAATTTTTAGTCTTTAGTCGACTTGTCACGCTTATAGTTCTCGCTTTCTTCAAATTTTCTCATTCGTAACTAAGAGTCATTCTTCCAATTGCTTTCCCCAAGGTAGTGCTTTAATCTCTAATAACTTTGAATTCTCCCGATTGCCGGTTCTAAGTGTAATCGCCCCAAATCGTGGTGCTTGATATCATCAGATATGGTCCACTCCATTTGGATTTAAGCTTTCCTGGAAAGAGTCTTAGTCTGGAGTTGAATAATGGTGACCTGATCTCCCGCCCACTCCTTCTCCTCAAAACGCTGATCGCGCCATTTTTTTGTTTTATCTTTGTAGATTCGGGCAATTATCATAGGCTTCATTCTCAACTCTCTTCCAATTCATTTAATCGAGTAGACTCTTCAGTGTCTCCTTGAAATCAAAATTTAGCTTCGATGGTCCACATAGTTTTCTATGTATCTGCCCATGAGGATAACACAGTGTTCTCTTCCAAAGACAAGCCTGTATGGTGACATTCCAATGGGAGTTTTAAAAGCAGACATGTATGCCTAGAGTTCATCATCAAGCTTCAAAGACCAATCTCTTATATACCGAACTTGCATTTTTCAAGAATTTTCTTTATCTCCCGTTGGAAATTTCACTGGCCATTTGTTCGAGGGTGATAAGCCAAGCCTATAATGTGTTTGATACTACATCCGCCATGAGTTTGTCAAACACTTTATTTGCAAAGTGGCTTCCTCCATCATCGATTAAAAGCTTTGGGTGTCCTAAATCCGCCGGGAATATTTCTTCGTAAAATCCCACAATCGTATTAGCATCATTCTTGGGACAAGCCGTCATTCAACCCATTTTGATACATAATCCACAAATAGGGAGTATGTATATATATTTCCAAATGAATGAAAGGCCCCATAAAAATCCATTCCCCATACATCAAACAATTGCACCACCAGATACTCATAGGGCATTCCATGCCTTTTGTCGATATTTCCCATTCTTCTGGGCATTGATCACATAATTACTCCATTCAAAATAAATTCTTAAAAATAGTAGGCCGCAAACCCCGACTAGAGAATTTTGTGGGTCGCTTTATCTCCCGCAAAATGTCCTCCCATATGGTGATGCATGACATTCTTGTAAAATTCGCTTGCTCACCTTCCGTGCCACATCTCCTTATAATCAGATCACCTTCTTTTAAACAAGAATAGGTCATCCTGCATGTAGTACTGGGTCGCCATAGCTTTTTCTTCTCGTCGGTAGCCGACTCGTGGCATAATTCCACAAGCCAAGAAGTTCATAATATCGCGATACTAAGGTGGATTGGAGGGATACCGAATAATCGCCATCTAGAAAATTTTCTACTATTTCTCTTTCTTCAGACAATAAGTTTCCACTTGACAAGGATCGCTATCACATTGTCACAACCTTTCTTGTCTTTTATTTCTAAATCAAATTCATGCAATAACAATACCCACTCGATCGCCTTGGTTTTGCTTTTCTTTGCCATTAGATACTTAATTGCTGCATGATCAGTGTGTATAATAACATGGGACCCCAAAATGTATGGCCTAAATTTTTCACATGCAAATACTATCGCCAAAGCATCTCCTTTTCAAAAGAGTAGAGTACTTTCTCCTAAGCTTCATAAAGGTTTTGGCTGCAAAGTATATGGCCTAAATACTTTTGCAAATTTTCCGTCCCAATACAGCCTCCCATTGCAAAATCACTACACTACACATATTTCAAATTCTCTCGTCTAACTGGTTTTTCCATGATGGGAGTTTCAACTAGTCCGGATTTGATTTCTTCAAAAGAATTCTAGCGTGACTCCATCAAAATAGAACTTAGCATCTTTTTCCAACAATCGCATAGTGGTCTAGCAATTTTTGAGAAATCTTTGATAAATCTTTCAGAAAATCCACAAAGATGCCCTAAAGAAACTTCTAATTCCCTTTATCAGAAGGCGGCATTAAATTTTTATAATTGAAACTTTTGCTTAGTCTACCTCTAGCCCTGCTGCAGAAATCATATGCCCTAGGACAATGCCTTCTATCACCATAAAGTGGCATTTTTCCCAATTCAGAGCTAGATTCTTGTCCTGTACCTTGGAAGTACTCGTCCCTGCTATGTGCACTGCTCAAAAAACTCTGATCCATACATTGAAAAATCAATTATGAAGATCTCCATAACTTCTTCCCCGCTAAATCAAAATATAGACATCATGCATCTCGAAGGTAAATGAGCATTACACAAACCAAATGGCATTCTCCTAAAAGCAAAAGTACCAACAGGCATGTAAAAGTGGTTTTCCCGATCCTCGTGCAATGGCAATTTGCTTATATCCGTAGTATCCATCAAGAAAACAAAAGTGAGGGTGTCCTGCCAATCTATCCAGCATTTGATCAATGAAAGGCAGGGGAAAATGATCCTTTCTTGTTGCAGTATTCAGTTTTCTGTAGTCAATACACACCGTCCATCATGTCACGGTTCTTATAGGAATAAGTTCATTCTTTTCATTTATGATCGCGTGAATCCACCTTCGGGAACTACATGCACTCGGGCTCATCAAAGAACTGGTCAGACATAGCATATATAAAACCCGCATTTAACCATTTCAACTTCTTTCTAACAACTTTCATCATCGTGGGTTCACCCTCCTTTGATGCTCACACAGAAGTTTTGCATTATCATTCAACAATATTTCGTGTACGCAAACGGGAGGGACTGATACCTCTTCTCGTGATCCTCAATCGATTCAAGCAATAGCTTCCTTGTATTTTCTCGTAGAATTTGAAAGTAACTGTTTCTTCATCTTCACCAATGCACCATATGATGACTGGTTTTCTTTCTCTGCTCTAAGAACTCATATTTCAAATGATCGGGCAATTCTTTCAATGTTAACCCTTCGCACTAGTTTCCTCGTCATGAGTTTTCAAGTTTCGCCGTATACTTTATCTTGGATCTGCTTAATATTTATGCTCGAGACTGTTTCTTTGTTAAACATATTTGAAGGCAGTATTTCACAATCAAGACTCTCAAGATACTAAAAATTCATTTCAATTTCATTAATAGAATGTTGAAGAATACAGTCAGAATTCAATTCAACACTGAGAAGACTATTGTTTTCACACAAACATACAACTTTCTCGTGATCTACATCAGGATGTTCCAAACTCCTATTAAGATTAAAGTGCACTGCTTCATTCCCCACCCTTAGTGTCAGTTCACATTTCTACACATCTATCAGCAAGTAAATTCCGCTTGCTAAGAAAGGTCTTCCTAGCAACAAAGGAACTTTGGTATCTTCCTCCATCTTCATAATAACAAAATCCACTGGGAAGATGAATTTCCCCACCTTGACAAGTACATCTTCAAGAACACCTTCTGGTTGTGCCATTGATCTGTCAGCCATCTGCAATGTAATTGCTGTTGGAGTGAGTTCCCCCAAACTAAGTCTTTGCACCACTGATAGAGGCATCAAATTTATACTAGCACCAGAATCACATAAAGCCTTCTTGAATTCATATTTCCCTATGGAGCAGGGGAATGGCGAAACTGCCAGGGTCTTTCATTTTGTCGAGCTTTGTCGATAACCCGCACCGTGGCAGGGAAGCAAATAAGTGCACTATCTCTTCCCCGCCTATCTTCCTTTCGTCAAGATCTCCTTCAAATTTTGCATAAGTAGGCATTTGGTTGATTACCTCTCGCAAATGGGATATTGATTTATATTTTCGAAAAGGTCCAAGAATCTAGAAATCGCTTCTTCCTCGCTTCAAGCCTTTTGTGGAAATGGCAATCGTAGGTGCATAAGCCAGCACTCCTTCCTTCAAGCTTCTCGCTTCATTACTCTCTTCAGCCGTTCTACCTGCGGTGCTCTTCTCTCCTTCATTTCCAAGATCTTCTTGTTCGCCGCTTCTTTCCTTTCTTTCCTTCCGTTGTTACTCACTCTTTCCTAATTCTTAACCGAATTGCCATGCGCTCTTTTGGATTCTTTTTTGAGTGTCACTAGGAATGCACTTTGCTCGATTTGGCATATTCAGTGGCCAACACACCCTACTTGTGTCTCCAAGTTTCAATGAGGCACTCAGATTTTCTCCCAAGACTGAAAGTGTCGACTAAAGCCGGCCGATAGCCGCTTATGAGGTGTATAAGCCTCTTTGTTGTTCCCCCATGAATCTTCCATGAAAGATTGTTCTTCAAATGGTTGAGTCCTCCTATGACTGATAGTCATTCCCCGCTTTCACCCTCGATGTCGTCACTGAACTCGTGGCCGCGATATCCCCGCTGAGGATTCTATCCATGCCTCGGGCCTTGTAATGCCCTCCACCATATGAGAAATTCTCATGGTTCCCCGCTACCGGACTCAGAATGTAAAAGGTGTTAGACTGGCTTGAAATGGTAATTTCTTGGTTCATTCACGTACTTAACTCCTCATCACCATAAGAATTTTCTTCCGTTACTTCGCACTTCTTCTCATATGTTCTTTCCACCCATTCCTATTTCATGAGCGGTGCATTTTTCTTTCCCGCTTTCAGCTCCATCCCTGTGCATGATGGCATCTAACTTTGCCTCCATGGCTGTCATTTTACTCAGCCCATGACCCCTTTTCCTCTACTTACTATTACCCCTTGAAAAACTCGATGGAGTTTATATTGCATTTGGCCGTGTCTTTATCGACTTAAATTTCTTCATCACTTTTTCTTTGAAGGCTCCACAAAGATGAAGCATCGATAATGTTTTTGGGATGTATCATTTAAGGCATGATACACTATATCCATCCGGGTTTTTAAATCAATTCCATGCATAGGCATCTCTTCAAAGAACCTCTTGAATCTCCTGTGCTATATATGCTCCTCATCTTCCCTTGTTGGAACACTATTATCTCTTCTTCTCTCTGAGGCTGAGACGGGGGAAAGAACTCCACAAGATGCTTCTTACCAAATTTTCCCAAGTATCAACCGAATCCATATGGTAATGATTCATACCATGTGGTCGCTATATCTCAAAGAAAATGGGAAGAGATGCAACTTATCACCTCTTAGCCTTTACACCATTCAAATTTCATCAGATGGCCATCCCGAGAAATCTACCCAAAGCTCGTCAGTCTTTGCTGGTGGGACTAAAGTGAACCGATGTCACGCACTATCATATCAAGCCGGCTTAGTTCAAAGTTATTTGCATCCACAAAGAGTCGCCCGATCGCAGTATCATTCTTCGACACAGGCCCCGTAAATCCTCCATTGTGTCGCACAGGAGGCCTTCTCGTCGCCTGTCCATGCCCTCTCCCTGCAGTCATGTTCTCATCTCGCCATAGTCAGAAGTTTCCGCTTCATTAGTCTTTCTTAAGCTCGAGTGTTCTTTCCACTCGTTATCTACTAGAAACAGTCGAATCCTCGTTTCCTATGCAATAAAAGGATTTCCGCAATCAAAACACACTCGACATTAATAGGATTTATCAAAACTAAACAAAATATTTTCAACATGGCTTGTTAAAGATTAGTGGTTGATGTACTCCACCGCTTGAAAAGCCGCTTTTGTTCTTTTCTTTTATAAAAATGTCAAAATTAGCATTTCTTTTGTTAGAATAATATTGATCTATTTAATTCTTTCAATCACGCAACGGCGCCTATAAGCCATCGTCCTTTCATAAAACTTAAAACTCCCTCTACCCCATATATTGTAAAGAGGCTTTTTGCATTTCTCGTAATTCACAAAAATTGATAAATTTGCTTAATATAATATTTCTTCTAAGGTTCATGATTTAAAAAATAAGGTTTAGTCTATGACACGCAAGTGCACAGCTCATACAAGTAGTAAAAATCGAATGTAAGTCCAGTATCATTCCCACGTAGATTGATACGAATTAAAGATCAACTACCCCAACTACTAAAATTCCATGTGCTATCTTCGGACTAAAAACTCAAAAATGAAGTCAGATCTAGAAAAAATAAAGATTCTAATTATTAACTACTGCTTAGTTCAAGCTAAACAAATTAAATGACTAAAAATAAATTGTAACTAAAATACTAAATGAATCATTCTTGTGAGAAACTAAAACCATCACTTTTAAATACAAATTGAAATAGCCACCCAAAGCGACTAAAGCATTGCTCGCTCGTATGGATCCGGATTTGTCCAAGATTTCCTAAATTTGAATTGATTTCTCCCATATTCACTTATTGGATACCCTTGCTTCTTTCAAGACAAGATCAAACCAAAATACCGTATTCTCAACCCTCAAAAAGATCCTGTGGCATTTTTCTTTCTCAATACTTCACACCCAATTCTTGATGACAGAGCAGATCTTTTGCATTTCCTTCTCAGGATTTTTTGCAAAGTTTCTACCACTTAAAAGGTGGTCTAACCTCCGCATCTATTGGGTCGTTTCTTTTCCCTAATTAGATCTCACCTAACACAGGTTAAGAACTTGCCTTTAGATTAAGGTGAACTCTCGATCATTTATATCATAAATACTCCCTCCAACTCACTATGAGCTGCATCGGGGATTTATCAAAAATGAACTCTCAAAGCTCAGCTCACTCAATGGTAGTCTAGCATACCCGTAAGAGAATGCTCCTACCTCTCGCCTCAGAACTCCCGCCCCCTATGTCACGCAGAGGGCATCCTCTGATATCGAGCAAGATACATTCCTCAACTCGTATTCACTACCATTGGGAACTTATCAATTCAAAAACGACACAAAATAAGTAACCAACCCAAATAAGTTCTCCAAATTTATGGTGAAAGATCAGAATTCAAATGTAAATCAACTAGCTAGAGCTGCGCCCGACATCGCAGATTGCGAATTAAGAAATGGCGCACCTGGCCACGCATAACCACCGAATTGTAATAAAACCGAGAAGAAATGAATTTAAATTTGTCTAGATTTCATAAATTTTCGTGCGTGAATTCTAAGAAAATAACATAAATAAAATTTCAGCTCACTCGCCTCACTCGCAGATTCAAATCCGTAAAGAAATAAACTAAAAATAAAGAAATAAAATCTACCTAAACTATACATCGAAATCTTCCTTTCCCTTTTTCCGGTAGTGAAGACTAGGGTTACTTTACTATTCTAACACTGTCTATTTATACTGTCAAAAGGAATTGGGCCGAATCCCCAAAAAGCTCCAGGTGGAATCCTAAAAGCCCGCCATCGTTCTATGTCGAGACTCCTGCCAGATGTCGCGACATGGATTTCCCTGATTGCCATGTTCACCGCGACCTTGTTGCTTCAAGGTTACCCGATTCCTTGCAACCGCTTGGATTAATGGTCACGGAAATATTTATGGTCGCGACCTTGGTAGCCTTTGTTCTTCGTGCTTGATATCACGCACTACGCCATGTCGCGACATCATTGTCTTTCTCTTCTCCCCGCTTCCGAGTCGCGAATTTTCGCCCAGTCAAGATTTTCCTCGTTGCGTAGGCCGTATGTCGCGACTTCGGTTTTAAGTTGCGACCTTGTTGTTGTTCTTACTATATTACTTCAGGTCGTGACTTTGTTTTTCTGGTCGCGACCTTGTTGGTGGTCTTTTGCCTTCAGAAGTTTCAAATTTTAAGTTGCGACTTCAAGGTGATTTCGCGACCTCTTTCGATGTTCATTTCTTATCTTCTGGTCGCAACCTCAATTCTTTGTTGCAACCAATTTCTTTCTTTCAAGGTTGTGACTTCCCTTTCTGTTCTTCAACTCTAAATTTGGTTGGGTAAATCAATCTTCCCGTTGAGACTCCGGGGCTCGCTTTTATGTCGCTACCCCAACAGTATGTCGCGTACCTCAAAATGGAGCCTTCATTTAAAACTAGTTGCAACTTCGCTTTTATTTATGTAGACTTTACGGCTTTATTATTTAATCCACGTCAGCGACATCATAGTGACGTCGCAATCTCGCTTATATTCAATTGGCTCATTTATATCGTTGCGGTGTCGCGAATTTTCATTTGTTGCCTTAATATTCGTTTAGTTTAATCTTCAAGTCACGACTTCGCTTATTACAGCCTTTCTATTTCTTCCCCAAAATTTATTTTGGTGATGTCGTGACTTGGAAATGACTGAAAACTGAGCTTGCTGTCGCGACCCGATTTTCAATTAAGTACTTCATTTCGCCATAGATGGTCTCTTTTGTTGTCAGATTTTATCTCTTTATTGCATTTTCCGCAAAAACAAAATTCGAGTAAATATCCACATTTCGCATACAACCAACATTTATCTTGTAATATGCCTTAAAAATGGATTAAAAAATCTAATGAGTCTCTTTGGACTCATCAATTGACACCTAATACCTAACACGACTCATCGACATGAAATGCCACCCCTAGGTTAGGTTGTCAATTCTAGGCCAAGAACTCCTAACTGTACATACTCCTAAACTAGTTATTTCAAATCTTCCATTGTCTAATGAAGAAATCCAAATTGTAGAAAGTGCTTAGAAGATAAGATATGTAGTTGAGGTAATGAATTGATGAAATCATAGCAATTGGATTTTTTAAATTAATGAAAATTTTTAAAGAAGTTTTGGGAGTATTGGGCAAGAGCATTTTTGGCTAAGTTTTTTATGGCCTACTTCAAGATCGATCTAGATATATCATTTATGTAATATTATTACGTTTTTCACTTCATTGACTTATTATTCAACTCTTTTTTATATTTGAACTCATTTTCTTTTTTTAGACTAGGAGAAGGGGAGATCTAGGATTCAAGTTTTGATGTAGGTCATTTGATCAAATCAATCAAAATCCTTATTTTGATTCTTTTGAGATATTATCTTTATTTTTTGGGATATTATTTTTATTTCCCATTATTGTTTTGGAAGTATTATTTTCTTTCCTTATTATTGTTTTGGGATATTATTATTTTTTCTATTATTGTTTTGGGATATTATTTTCTTTCCTTTTATACCCAAATTATGTATAGTGTATAAATAGATGTTTTAGAGTTTGTTTTAGTGACTTTTATCAATTTATCAATATATTCAAAGTTTTTTCTTTATTTTGTTCTCTAGAATGAGAATTGGTCTCTAGATTGAGACATTTTAATTTTGCTGACTAATCGTGGTGTTAATCAACGCGCTACATGTCGCTTCGTGTGGTATCGTAGCCGGTTTCTCCCAATCGATGGTAATATTGATGCTAGTGATGGAAACCAATCCCAAGGCAAGCCGATCAAGATCATGGATTGCCTGAGGCCTGAATTTCACGAGCAAGAATAATCAATCCTGTAATTTAACTCAATCGTTGAAACAGATGCGCACGTGCGCATTCGAAAAATATTAATGGACAAGAGTGTAGAAATCGACGATGAAGAAGACATGTAAGAATTTTGTACCCCAATTGCATCCACTTTTAATCCCATTCCAAATATACAAAACAAAAGTGAATGCGTGTTAGGATTCTTGATGACACTTTTAGCAAAGGTGGCAACCAAACTATAGAGAAGACGACGAATACAAACTAAAGGTAGATATCTCTAACTTTAGTAGTGATCTTAATATTGAGGGTTTGGATTGGCTTCATAAGTAGACATGTTTCTTAATTTAAGTACCAGTTCTTTCCCAATGATAGGAAGGTTAAATTTGTTGTTTAGGTTAAAAAGGAGGAGCATTACATGTAGGGACAGATTGAGAGATGAGACAGGTGTGAGGGCTGCTTCAGTCTAAACACATGTAGGGATGAAAAACAATTATTACGAGGTAGATTTTTGCTTCCTGACTATGAACAATATATTTTTAAGCTACAGATGCACAAGGTAGCAAGAGTGAATTATGAAATATACATTGAATTTTTTAGATTTTGGCAGAGAGGAATCGTTAATAAAAGTGAGAACCAAATAAGCCGCGAGTATTTGAGAGGCTTGAAGCGCATTTTATTAGAGATAAATCGGGGTATGATTTTTAATGTGCAAGATGCTAGAAATTTGGCCATTGTGCCGAGTTACTCATTCTAGAGAAAAAACTCAATATACTAATTATAGAAGATATGGAGAGGTAGACATTAAGGCTCCAAGTGATGCTGGAAAACACCTTAGTCATATATGAACTGTGAAGAGTATCAATGTTGGTAGAAAGTAGAAAAGTGTAGCAAAGGATCTGAGGCAAGGGAAATACTCTCAGGCTCGCCAAAAATAGTAACCCTTATGTGTTAGCCTTTCATGTTCAAGGCAGATATGGAGAGAGAGAGGTTGGCCAACGTCTGAATTTGACATCCTAAACATAAGGCAATGATGTAGTAGAGAAGGATGATGATGTTGTAGAGAATGAGGTGCTGGACCTGGAGTGGATGATGATTTGGCAATAATATGGCGGTGAAGATGCACACTTGTTCAGCAAGGTCATATTAATCATGAAGATGAGACTAACCATGTCTATTTCGCACTAAGTGTACCGCGGAAGCGTGGGAGTTTGTGTGATTCATTATTGATAGTGGGAGTCAGAGAACATAATAAGTAAAGATGTTATGGAGGCCAACACATTTTAAACTCACCCAATCCATGTTGGCTTGGTGACAAAGAAGTTAGTGGTATTCGGGTGCATGAACGTTGTAAGGTGTCATTCTCTATTGGCAAGTATAATAATGAGGTGTAAATGGATATGATGTTGTCATATTTATTCGGGGCGTCCCGGTGGTATGATGCGGATGCTGCTAATCGGGAAAGCAGAGGAACCCTGTATCAACAGAGAATGTAATCAAAAATATACACTTAGTGCCTTCATTAGGAAGAAACCAAATTCAAGGTGTAACGCCTTGAAAATAATTCTATCAGCTGAGCAACATGTTCCCAGCAGTATAAAATAATTAAATTATGGCCTCTTTCAAGCCAAAGGCTAAAAACGAAAAAGATAAAACCTTAAATTATATAAGAGTCAAATAATGGTAAAATGTTTAAATGAGAACCCGCGGTCGGTAAATGAGAATGGTAAGTGCCAAAGTATAAAATGAGATAAACAGAAGAGGAAATGGAAGCTAAACGAAAAATGAGAAACACAATTACAGGTAGCCAAATGGCCTTAGTCAAGGGATGGACAAAAGACCACTCGTCCTTGAACGCCATGTTCCAACATTTTAGGCAAAGGAGAGGAGAGCTTAGGGCACAATTACCATTGAGGAAGAAGAGAGAACTGGTGATTTTCCATAGATCAAGGAATAGTGATCGTTAAAAGAAGAAGAAAGAAGAAGATTGAAAGATATTTGAGATAAGTAACCAAACCCTAACCCCCCATTTCTTTCATGTTTGACTTGGGAAAAACCTCAAATTTGAATAAAAAGTGATTTTACTATTAGCTCAAGCTGTTGGTTGTTCGATTGATTGTGGTCCTGGAATGAGGAATTTTTACAAAGGAAATGTTGGTTTAGAGATGCTATCAAAATTTTCCTCAACACCTATTTTTGTTTTGGACATAATATGGTATTGCATCATCATCCTGGACTATGAATCAAATTTCCTGCAACTGAGACTTCTAGGAAAACAAATCTCCTCAACAAGTATATTCAAATTTAGACCCTGAAATTTGTGAAAGTGAGGCTCATTTTAGGTCAATTATGTTCGGATACGTCTGATTTGGTGTTTGGAGCAATTTCGGTATTTAGGCCATAACTTGGCCATCACTCATCTGAATTGAGTAATTAAAATTTCTGGGTAAACTAGAATTCTAGGAGAACAAATCTCCATGAAATAAGTGTATCCAAATTTGGACCCCATTTAACCTAAAAAATTCGTCAAAAGGAGGCATATTGATGCCTAAAAATAATGATAAGAATGTCTAAGGATGAGGAAATGGGGAAAAATGAAAGGAACAATGTACCATAAGGGAGTCGTGTAGAAATAAGATCTACATAGAAACCTTAAAATACTCAACTAATATATGATTGTCATTTGTGATGGATTAGGGGCTAATGAGGAGAAAAGCCCGGTGTCTCCCGGTCAGGGACATGAATCGAAGGACGACAATATTTTTGGTTTGTTCTCCACTTCTATCTCTCTAATTCCAAAGTGTTTGAATGATTACAAAATGATTTTGAATTGCTGAAATGAATTATAAGAAAAAGGATAGTTATTTGTTTTAATTTATTTGAGGCAGTGTTATGAAATAGATTTGCATATCAAAAAATGCATGAGTATTGAAAATGGTGTTTGTATAAATGTATATACTATCTTGTATTTTGCTATGAATGATTTGAATGCCCTTAATAGAATGTTAGCAGATTAAGTCGAGTTGAGGATGGGTGGTATACAGTAAAGGGTCAAATTAAGCGATGCGCAAATGAACATAATGATGTGTCACTCCGATCTGTAGCCCAGTGAGACAGTATCGATAGTGTTCACGAATTGATTTTTAATAACTAGTTAGCAGCCCAATGGGACCGTACAGTGTTATAAAACAAAATGTTTTTATACCAGCCTGTGTTGATCAAATTTCTACTACTATTACCCAAGGATTATTACCTAATCCCCAATAAAGGCACCAAAAACTTGTTTAGACCAAATAGAACTTTTATACTCATAATAAAAATGGATTTGTCAATGAATTTATTGAAGATTTAGTTTGGTCATATCTTTGCCAAGTGCAGTCATTACAAGTAATAAAGTGGACCTGTAAGTCAGGATATCGTTCCCATAGATTGAAAAGAATTTAAAGTTCGACTACTCTTAGCTACTCAGGTTCACACTGAACTTCCATGTCATAAAATTTTTAGTAATCTAACTGGGAATTCTACTATTTAAATTTCTACATCTATAATAAAAGGAAAATTAAAATCACAGACCTAAACTAGGCTGAATCGGATTATTTGGAAGTAGACTTTGAGTTCCCTTCTTGTCAAGAAATTATCGATTCACTGCGGCATGTCCCAGTGATTTTATCATGAATTGGAATATAAATTATCCAAAGAAATGAGTGGTATAGTTTGGATTTCTCCTTAACCATACATTTCAGCGATTAGAGAGTCATGTTCATTTCTGAAACGTGTGTCTAACTAGTTACTTGTAATCAGATTTTCTTTATAAGATCTATGTATTTTTCTTTTCCAATACTTTATACCCATTTCTTATGACTGCAGATTTCTTGCTTCCCAAGATAGGGCCATTGCCAGATTTCTATAAGATGAATGATGTCTCATCCTTGATATATTAAAGAATTATCCCTTTCTTTGATTAGATCTAAGCAAACACAGGATCAAGATCTCATTCCTCCGCATCACGATCTCTAGATTAAATTGATAGATCACTAAATCAATTCTCAAACATGAGTAAATTTATGATTTATCTAAGTAATCTTCAAAGCTCATTAGTTCTTCAATATTAGTCTAGCATACCCCAAGTAACTACATCCATGCTCTTAGGAATCTCCAACTCTGTATCACTTAGAGGGCCTTCTAGAAATCAAAGCCAGATAACTATCATTTTATGGGTATAAGTTACTAATGTTGGGAACAATTCACTTCATGAACAACACCATACAAATAAACTCAAAATTCTCGCCTAAGAAATTCTTTTAATCATACAGAAAGACCATAACTAACATCAGATCTTTCCCCAATGAAGTCAGGTTTCCCTAAAACCGCAATCATAAAGAAACACGAACATCGATCAGGAAATTTCCAATGCAACTGTAATCAACTTAAAGAAATGAATTTCAGGTTTTATCTAGACTTCATTATATTCAAACAGTGATCGGAATTGATCTTCAACAATTTAGCTCAACTTCGAAACTTCGAACACCACCAAGCCAAGTCCAAAGAAACAAATTGAAATTCTACGCGCAACATAACCCACAAGAAAGAAAATAAAAAAAGCAAAGAAAAGAAAAATATAATACAAAAGAGTCCCGCCTCCCCAAATGTTCCTCCGCTCACTGACCGACCGCCTCACTTTCTCAAATATTTTCTATTTATAGAGCCCCAAAAAGTTTGGGTCATAAGGTTACATTGTGATCCCTAAAAATTCCGCCTAGATTGCATTCTCAGAAAGGCAACCCAAAAGTGTTTGCTGCGATAGAGTTTTAATTTTATCTAGGTCTCTCACAAGGACATAAAAGAGCTTGCCCAACTCCGGCTCCCTTGCAGGCATCCTTCTTGGATTGAGTTAAGTACAGCTCCCTTGGCGATGTGATTTGTTTCTTCTCAAGATATTTTTTTGTTGCCACCAAGCTCCTTTGCCGCTAGATCTTTCTTTGGCTCTTTAACAATTTGTCCTGCAAGGTCTGTCATTCTATCCATTCTATGTCATAATTCATGGTATGTTTACATAGACGCTTATGTTGCAACATTAACAATTGTGTTACAAGTGGCATTGTTTCTATGCACTTTCTTCAAATTCTTAGGTCGCAACTCCAAGTTTCTATGTTCGCAGTCAAAGATTTCCGTTTGGTCTCTTGTTGCAATAATGTTTCCTTGTATTGCCGTGATTCCTCGTCAAGGACAGAAAGTCCTGTCATGACAGTAGTCCGGTCGCCACTTAACTCCGATTTCTTGTTGCAATTATTTTGATGTTATGTACATAGTCTCTTGGTGTCAGAGGATATTTTTGTCGAGCAAGACTTTTGTATTAAGCTTATTCCTTCCGTGTCGCAACCTAGTTTGTTATGTCGCGACAAGGCCTCTCTTCCTTATAAGTCGGAATCTTCATAAAACATAGAAAAATTCTATCGACCTTTGTTTATCCGTGGTTTAGTTTATTTCCTCGTGCTCACCTTAAGATCCCGCCACTATATTCAAAACCTCTCTTTAGCTTGATGTATGTTAAAATACTTTGTTGTAAAATCCATGTCGCCACTAAGTCGCATCACTTGTCGTGCGACTTTGTTTCTCTAATGTGGACTATAAACCTTGTCTTCTTTCAGTTATGCCTGATATTCTATTACTCCTTGTTGCAATAGAACTTCTTTCATACAAAGGTCGCTGCATATTAGATTGCCTTGTCGCGAGAGTTCTTCTCGCTGTGATTCTTTCGTCTCAAATGTAGCTTTTCCAAGAGATTGTAATATGTGTCACATGCATGTGAGAAGATTATGCCACATAGATTCTCGCCTTCTATTTTTCATTGTTCAGAACATAAACCATTTGTCGCAGATCTTCTCTCGTAGGATATATTTGACTTCTTGTCGCAATTATAAAATACCTTGTCAGCGTATGTAATTTCGCTCTTCTTGCTCTCAGTATCGCGACAAGAGCTTTTATGTCATGATGTGTTCTTCCGCAAGTGGACATCCACGACAAACCTTGTCGCACTGATTATCTTTCTTTGTCTCAACCGACTTATTGCAGCATTCTTCCGCCCTATCGCGACACACGGTCTTTTGTCGCCACATAGCCTCTCTTCTATATTCAACTTTGTGTGCGCATGCTGTACAGGATATTGTCGTGATAGATTTCTTTAGCCATTCTGGCTGATGTTTCAGCCGTGACACATGCAACTCGCAATACATAGATCAGCCGTGAATTGTTTTTCTTCTTCTTGCTAAAATTTTCTCCTTTTGAATTAAAAACTCCGCAAAACACAAGTTGGTGAATAATCCATAATTTGGCAATAAAACAAATCTGAATATACTAAAAATAAAGTTTAAAAATGGATTAAAAATATATGAGTTTAAGACTCATCAAATTTCCTAACGAAGTTTTGCTTGTCCCTGCCAAAGAAAAGAAAATTTTTTTTGTCCTCAAACAATTCAAATTTTTATTTTTAGAACATTTTTCCTCGCTTTCATCAGAATCATTTTAATCACCTTCCCGAATGAAACCAGTTAGTTACAACATGGTTTCAAAATTTAGTTTTCTAATCCAGACTAGGAAAAATTTACCATCACAAGCAAAATAACTACGATTGAACAAACAATTGTCAATTCATCTTTGATATGTGAGTGTGTGATGGTCTTTCCCCTTTCTCGAAAATTAGCTAATCTTCTGGGCCTAAACACACACATCGTATATCATTTTAAGTCCCATATGCTTGTTTTTTCATATTAGTCTCCACTAATGTAGGTAAATACAACCTTCAAGATCAATTAGGTCTTTAGGCTTGTAGTTTGGTTTAATATTGGGTGGATAATTGAGAATTTAGGCTAAAATTACCCGACTCAATTCACTTGGTGATCTTTTGTTCTTATCTCTTTCATCCCTTTCTTTTCTAACATAGTTTAAAGAAATTTTTCCCACAACCATTCTGATGTATCGTACCAGATACTCTCATCTTGGTAATTTTATTTGCCACCTGTCATTTTATCAAGTCACCCCTTTAGTTCCTTTACCCCTTTGTTTGTGTTTCCTATTGAGTTCATCTTCCTAAATTAGA
>JAEQBH010007711.1:0-89687 GCA_016808115.1 Tetrastigma voinierianum | reverse complement strand
ATGAAGGACTCACTATCAAATTCTCTTTATTTCCTGCAGAAAACCAGTTCTAAAGTCTAGGGTAATGTACTACCACAATATGGCAGCTTCCCATGGTTCAAGCACAAACAAACATTCCCCCTTAAGGAGAAAAACGAAAAAGCCTTACCATTATTCATTTTAACTCTAACTTACATAAAATGGCACACAAGGACAATTACTTGAGTCAGTCGGTCCCAGGCTGTCAGAAATAATCGGAATCTCCCGACACAACATCTGGAGTCTTGGGACGGTTCACACGACCACTCCCGGCCTCACACAATACGCCATTTGAATGGCCCTTAAGCAGTTAAACCAAGTAGGAGCAAACCCCTACCTCTCGGAGTTTGTCAAAACTCCCCAACTCCGATCTCTATCTGCGGCCTTGCTAGTGAGGATGAACTCTTCCTCTTATACATGGCAGCCCCAGTCGATCGTCGGGAAATTTAGAGAGAAGGTGGAGTCTCTCTCTCTAAAATTCTCTCTCTTTCTTCCTCTTTCTTTTCTGCTCTTTTCTTTTCTCCCATCCCTCTATTTGGTCCAAGATGGGCCAAGAGCTTGTTCTCTCACTTGCCTGTCGATTTTCATTGGCTCTTAAGATTTCTGCCTCCTCTCCATCCGTCTATGGATTTCCCTCCCGATGACATGATGCACATGTCACCTATAGCCAATGCCAGGCTCATTGTTTGACTTGCTCATGGCTTGACACGTGTATCATCACGAGCGGCTCCAAATGCGCGAAGTGTCGCTCTTTCTTGGTGCCTTGAAAAGCGTGAAATTCCGGCCGTCTTAGGGTGTGGTCGGCGTGTTAGCGCTAGATTTTGTGAGCGATTCCAATGGTGAAGTCCGTTTAGTCATCAAGATCTAGAAAAAATTCTGAATTTTGGCCGAATTTTTGCGGATTACACCGTTCCTCAATCTGGATTTTAGGTTTCACAACACGACTACTATTCTGAAGCTAAAATACTACCAAGCAAAACCTTGGCTACTAAGTAATAACTATGTAGCTACTACATTATTAGCTAAATAGCTACTTTTTAGCTATTATTTAGTAGTTAACATACGATTTAGCTGCCGAAAAGTAACTATGTAATGCCGATTTAGCTACTACCAATAATGTAATAGCTACGTAGCTACTATTTAGAAGCTAAAACACTAACAAGTGAAAACTATAGCTATTAAGTAGTAGCTATGTAGTAGCTGAATAGCTACTACATTGTTGGTAGTAGCTAAATAGCCACTACATTGTTGGCCGTAGTTAAATAGCTACGATTTAGCTATTATTTAATAGCTAACATATTAATTTGGCTACTAAGTAGTAGCTATGTAGTAGCTGAACAGCTACTACATTGTTCACAGTAGCTAAATTTGTAAATTTTCCAAAATTCAGTCATAAAAATTTTTAAAAATAAGTTTGGATTCAATTTATGAGTTTGATTGGATTTTCCAAAAGATTTATAACTTTTAAATGTAGTCGAAATTGTAACTTCTCTAGAATTATGACAAGTTTGGATTCAACTTTTTACAAAATTTATAACTTTCGAAAAAAAAAAATCAGTTATGGAAAAATTTAAAAATAAGTCAATTTTCATATATTAAATTTACTTTTTAAAAGTATTATAAATTTTAAAAATAATATTAAATGATAAATTCAACTATAAAAATATAATATTTAAGTGTTTGGAAAATTTAAATATTAAGTATTTTAATAACAAATCAATGCTTAATAAAAAGTAATTAGAATTAGTACGATTAATTAATTTAACATTTTATAATAAATTTTATAAACTAAAAATATTTAAGTTGTAAATCATGGAATAAATTTGAATTTTTACTAAAAGGGCAAAAGCGATAGAATTGTCGCAATAGTACAGTTACAAACTGGGGAATTTTATAGATCTCGAATAACGAAATGGACCTCACCGTTGGATTCGTCTCATGAAATCTAGTTACTCAAACAAATTTCGTCGAATTTCGAGACAGTCGGAATTTTCACGATTTTCGGGGCAACAAGTATCGGGTGGACCCCAAAAACAGGATTTTTTGAGAAAAATATTGTTTTTGGAAAATAATTTAAGTAAATTTCATTTTAAAATAATTTGAGCTTCGACCGAGACGAAATAAATTGTTTTGGGGCAAAAATGGACCTGAGCAAATTAGGGACACGTGGCTCGACATGGGCTAAACATTTAAGTTGGATAAGTTATAACAAAAAAGAACCTAGGCTCATGGATTCAAAATCATCAAACTAAAAGTACCTCTAGTTAAGTTTAGAGTGTGACGCTAATTTGGGAATAAGTTGACGGCAGTCGGCAGAGTGGAATACATGCGTCTCATATTATGAGACCCATACATGAGTAAAAATGGCCACTTGGGCCCATACATCAATACTCACCAAAAATCTAACCAACTAAATTACAATAGTTCAAGAGTTGATTACATCACTCTTAATACAACACATATTAAAATTTAGAATTCTAATACATGTTTTACAAATTACATATCAAAGCCACAATCCGACTTTCTTCTCAAAACCGGCCTCTAATGGCGTGTGCTTCGAACACTCTTGTATCTGAAATAATGATCCCTCGACGGGAGTGAGCAATGCCCGATAGTGTAATTATCACCATGGGTTACTCCGCTAAGTGCACATGCAATGATTCAACATAAACACATTCAAGAAAATACATGATCCTACTTGAATGTCTACATGATATGGATGAAAATGTGACTCACCCTTTCCCACTTCTCGAGCCCTCACTGACTCCCTCACGCATGCCTAAGCCAAGTTTGAGAAAAAAACTATTTTAAAAACAAAAGGTTTTTGTTCTCGAAAATGTACTACCGAGTTTCAGTAAATATATTAACCCTCCGAGGCGAATTGTTGGGTAATCCTCCGAAACAGTCATGGAGTCGCCTCCCAGATATTGTTGGACAAATCTTCAAGGCAATTCTTCGAAAAATCTTCTTGGAAATTCCTTTCACAACCATTTCATTTTAACCGTTTAACTGCGTATGATGCGCTCTTTAACATTCTAAGGTTCCTGATTGCATATGAAATGCATTATGCCATTTCCCGAACAATTCGCTAGTAATATATTAATCATGCATATACTAACATAAATTTACTTTTCGCATGCATCGTATCAATTCGATTAATACTTAATAACATCGAAGTGGCTCACATGGTACAATAACAAATCCAATTCCAATGGCTTACGCACAATTATATTTTTATGTAATTCCAACACTCATGTTAACACATTTAATTATATGCATTAACAATTCATTTCCAACCATATCTCGAGCCATTCATTTTTAAGTAATATTTTGCTTACAACACACATGGACCATTTTCGGTCCAACAAGCAAACCCGGAGATTTGTTTTAACGAGTCCCAAGCAGATGGGCTATCAGTGGGGCGCGACCCTCTCACGACATCGATTCCACTTTGTGGAACCAAAATCCATGGCCATTTCATTGACCACATCAAACCATAATTTATCATAAATTATAACACAAACCACCAAACGACTGTGGACTTTGTCAAAAGCGAGTTCTAAATATTCCAACAATTAAGTCCCAAGTTTTGGGGCCAGGCCAACTGACCATTCGCAGCTCGAAGCACTCAATCATTTACAAAGCTCTTAAAACTGAAAATAATCAAGTAGGAAGACCTACCTCTTGGAGTTGTCGAAACTCCTGAAACCAATGCCCGTGCATAGCCCTTGCCACGTCATTCAACTTCTTGGCGTCTTAGTCGATGGTCGGCGGAAATCTGAGAGAAGTTACTTTCTCTCTTTAAAACCCTCCCATTTTCCAAATCTGCTCTCCCTCTCCTATTCTTGGGATTTAGCAAAAATGGAGAAGCTGCTCTTTTGTCCCCCTCATTGCCACATGTCCAATTGTCATTGGTTGATAGGATTCCTTATCCACTTTATCCACCTACTTTGGATTTCTATCCAATTAGGAGATGTCACACGTCACCCATGGGCCCCACACTTGAGCTCAAGTTGACTCATTCTGCACCTAACACGTGGCATACTGTGAGCCACTCAAAATGTGCCAAGTGTCATGTGCCTTTCGTTGTCTCGGCAGTGCAAATTCCAGTGTCTCGAGAATTCGACGAAATTTGGCGTGGTAGCTAGATTCGTGAGGCGATTCCAGCGGTGAGATCCGTTTGCCATCTGAGATCTAGAAAAAATTCTGATTTTGACGATTCTGCAATTTTGCCATTTTTGACTAGATTTTCTAGGGTTTCACGTAGGAATCATGACCATCTCACGCCTGCCGTACATGTTCCAGTGGTATTTTCGAAGAAATATCAATATTTTAAAAATCAAACTAATTGGTAGACCGAGAAAAGTTACTGATTCATGGCTTAGGAATCGACAGGTAGTCAAACCAAATGAAACTAGAACCTGAGTAGCGGTATTGTTCGGTAATCGGATGTTGATTCGAATTGATTTTAAAACACTAAAAATATCATTTGCCAAAATTACTAAAATTAAGCAAGAGTCACAATGTTAATAATAAAATTGATTAACACTTGCATTAGATTGATATATCAAAGATACAAATGACTAAAAACCAACCATGTTAATAGTGTAATAAATTGGCATAAAACATACAAATTTGATAATATCTGCAAATCCAGTTATTCAACATACTGACGATTATAATTCGATATATTCGACTGGTGAAATCTGCCTTGTCTATCTAAATAGCCCTTAAACAAATAAAACGTTATAACGTCTGACGAACAACACCACATCATATCTGAGTTGACAATAAACCAAGCGTCAGATAAAATGATGAGAACAAAAAAAAAAAACCTAAATTTTCTTAGAAGAACCACTTAATTAAGGAAAGAAAACGAAGTAAAAAGTTTCAAAGGGGATTTCAGGAAAAAAAATCATAATTCCTTTCTTGAGAAAAATAGGCTATGAAAGGAAAAGATATTTTTTTCAAAAAAAAAAAAAAATCTCTCTCTTTTATTATTTACATTTTTGTTATTAGTGCAATAGTATAGTACAATTAATTTTAATTTTAATTTTAATTGCACAAATACAAAACTTACAGTGGGGTTGTTCTCTAATTAATTACGATTGTGATAAATAATAAGCCATTTTCAATAGTAAAGGGTAATTCTTAAGTTCTGTAAGTAGAAATGATAATATTCGCTTCCTTGATCAAATAAAACCTTTAAGGACTCTGATTTGGAAATAAAAACACATAACTAAACTGAAAAAAAAAAAAATCCACCATCAATTTAAATTAATGGATTTTTTAAATGTACCTGTGGAAGAGAAACTTGATTATCAAGTTGCATTCATAAAAATATTAAGACAGAGGATATGTTTACCTCAACAAGATTGGACAATATTCTCTCCAGACAAGATGAAGTCATGCCAGATTGCAACTACAACCTTTCAAGTTCCAACCTTCCACCTTGAATTTAGGAAGGTGGACTAAAAAAAAAAGAAAAAGAAAGGCCCAGGAACTCATCTGCAGTTGCTTGGCTCGATCAAACCAACCATTTTTTAAGCCTGCTTTCCTTTTTAAGTGCCTAAAAGACTAAATAAGTAAATTTAAACATTTTCTTTACCAAGGGAGCCTTAATTTCTTTTGTTCTGCCTTAATTTTCATCATTTCCATTATAACACGCCCCGCTTGACCCCATATGCAACACCGTCGACAGCTGATCTCCTTCATGTTCCGGCAAGTAGGATGATGAGATCTCCTTCAACGAGGCTGATCATTGAGTAAATCTCTCAAATGAGTTTAGCATGTATTGTAGTAAAGTCTGGCCAAAATGGCAAAAATGAGTTCCTTTCTTCAATTCAAAGCTCCGCAAAATGATGCTTTTTCAACTTACATTCTAATTTCAATAGTATAGTGCCTTTTTCACTTTCCGTAGGTCTACAACACCAGAGCTCTGCAAAAAGAAGAAGTTGTTTTTCGACAGTTTGAGGTAAATAATAGCGGTTTTAGGGTTTTCGCCTCTTGTTTTTGCATCTTTCGACCTCGCTTTGTGCTCTAGATCGGGTCTGCTCCATCTCCAAGCTTTGCTTTCCTTCGGATATACCTGCATTTGACGTTTTCATCGTTAATATCTGATATGGTTTTGTATTGCAGGAAATCTGTTTTAAGGTCCAGATTTGGTAAGTGTGCCATTTTTATGAACATCGTTTTCTTCTTCCTATTTTCCCCTCTGGACACTACTTTTCTGAATTGAATGCGATTTTTTTCCGTTTGAAACATACAGAATTTAACATGTTTTCTGTTTTTGTTTTATCCCTTTTAAGTCCAAATACATGGTCGTTTTCCTTTATGCGTGACAGAGAAACACATATTTGTTTTCCACCCGACTTCCAATTTTTTGAGTTATTCATCTCTCCACTACAAAAGGTTTCTCTAAAATTCAAGTAATGGTTTTTTTTTTGGAAAATAATTGAGTGGTATTTATAGTGAAGTGAATTTAGTGAGAAATATGGCAGACCATAAATGTAGAACAAGTATTTTATCTTTATGTAGTGATTTGTTTTTCTTTTCCTTTTATTTTTCTTGTATATTTTTCATTCACATAATCATAACCCTTTCTGGTTTGCTTTCATGGATCTTTAAAGGTGTTTAGTAGTTCACATGATTTTGGGTTTTGAATTTGCTGTTAGGGTTTTGCCATGAAATTTTTTTTAGGGGTTTGATGGGTTTTTTTTTACTAGGGTTTCAGAAATTTTGTTCTTATTAGCGTGGTACTTGCGTAGCTTTGGTTTGAGGGTTTGTAAGGCGTAGATGCGCGGCCCCAAATCCCGAGGGTTCGTTGACAACCCGTCAGCCCGAAAAACACAGTGTATCATGTCATGAGACTCATACATGAGTAAAAATGGCCCCTTAATTTATACATCAATCTCACCAAAAATCCCCAACCAACTATATAGCCATAGTTTAGAGTTGATTACATCACTCTTAATACAACATATATTAAAATTTAGAATTCTAATACATGTTTTACAAATAAATACCAAAAGCACATGCCGACTTTCTTCTCCATGACCTCAAATGAGCGTCGTCTTCCCCAGTACTCTATACGAAATAATGTTCCCTCGGCAGGTGAGGTATGCCCGATGGTTGAATTATCCTACATGGGTTGCCCACTAAGTGCACATGCAATGATTCAACATGAGCACATTCAAGCAAATACATGATCCTGCTTGAATGTCTACGTGATATGGTTGAGTACCAACTCACCCTTTCCAGCTCAGCCCTCTGACTCTCATTGCATGCCTCGCCAAATGTGAACACTGTACTAAAACAAAGGTTTTTGTTCTCAAAAACATACTCTGCGAGTTCGGTAAAATCTATTAGACAACCCTCCGAGGTGAATTTGATGGATAACTCTCCGAAACAATTCATGGGCTCCTTCGACGTGAATTGTTGGACAATCTCCCAACCCAATTCTCCGGAAAATCTTCCTTGAAATTCCTTTCACAACCATTTTCGTTTTTAATTTTCTTTCATGTCATGCACTCATACCTATTATTCTAGGTTTCCCCAGTGCATATAAATGTAATATGCCATTCCAAACAATTCATGCTAATATATCTCAATCATGCATATATTAACAAATTCACATACTAATCACATGTTATTTAATTCTTAGCAATAACATAAAAATTAGCTCACATGGGTTAATTAACAATTCAACTTCCAATGGCTCACACACAATTATATTTCATATAATTCACACATCCATGTTAACACATCAATTAGCATGCATTAACATCTCATTTTCATGCATTTAAAACCATTTAATTCAACAATTACAATTTTATTATCCTTCACATGTTCATGCTCTCATGTCAAGCAACAACACACAAGCAATTCATTGACCATTTTGGTCTAACTACAATCAAACTATTTTTAACCGGTCTAAGCGAGGCGTGGGCTGTCGTAAGACACCCTCTCACCAAACATCGGTTCCACAAGTCAGGAGCTTCAGGATCATATTATTTGACCCAACAACACCCAAACGCAATTTAACCCCTGAGTATAACAGAGGACCATTTCCAGCCCGGGATCGATCAGGAATGTCGCAGGTCCCGAAATTCCAACAATTACGTCCCAAGTTTTGGGAGCGACCAAGCCAGCCATTCACGACCTCAAACACTTCAAACCATTTACGAAGATTTTAAAACAAAATAGCAGAGTAAGAAGACCCTCCGAGTTGCGAGAATTAAACACAGTGCCCACGCATAGCCCTTGTAGCATAGAATAACTTTGCTTCTTATCCCGACGTGAACAGACAGTCCGAAAGTAAGGAAATCTAGAGAGAAGTTGCACTTTCTCTACTGCAAATCCATTCCTCTCGCTACATGTTGCAGCGAGTGGAGATGAAGTTGTCTTCTCTTTCGTTGTTCCTTTTGTCCTTATTTCCTACGTCAGCGCATCATTGGCTCATTTGGATTTCTTATCCACTTAATCCACCCACTTTGGTGCTCCCATTGGGAGGTGCATGTCCATGTGGGCCCCATGAGCTCAAGTTGACTCATTACGCACCTGACACGTGGCACCTTTGTGAGCCACTCAAAATGTGCCAAGTGTCTCATCCTTTGATTACTTTGAAAAGCATTCTGGAAATAAAACGTCTCAAAAATTAGGCGTGGTAGTATTTGGGTTTCGTGAGACGATTCCAACGGTGAAGTCAGTTGATCATCGGATCTAGAAAATTTCATATTTTTATCGAAATTATCATTTGCTTTTTTGTTCAGTTTCTGGGGTTTTCACATTCTCCCTCCTTAAAATTTCGTCCGAAATTCGCACATCTGCGTCGACCACATTGCATATGTAACCACTGCACAATCCTGCTTGGTGTGCAATGACGCTTCCCAAGGTCACAATCAACGACAACCCGATTGGTCGATCACCTAATCCATGTCATGGAACCGACATCCATATACCAAGCCCTTGTCGGCTCATCAACACCCGACGCAACTCGCCAATGGGTAACTAATCCCTAGTCAGTCCCGACTCCTATCACCCAACTCTAGGTTTAAGTGATAACCACGACCGTGTGTCTTCTTTCTCGGGCAACAGAACTTTTCGGCCTACACCGCGAGTCTCTTACATCCACACATAAATTTTGGATATCTCCATGGGTCTCTTACACCCACACAGAAATTCTGGATATCTCCACGGGTCTCTTACACCCACACAGAAATTTTGGATATCTCCACGGGTCTCTCACACCCACACAGAAATTTTGGATATCTCCACGGGTCTTACACCCATCACGAAATTTGGATATCACGGGTCTTTTACACCCACAGCAGGACCTTCCGGGTACTACCGCGGTCTTCATCACTGTTCAGGCTTTTCACACGAGGGGGTTGGCGACCCACCTTACTTGACACACATTAATTACTTCTTATTTCTTGATTTGAACTATGAGTCTTCAGCGGATGTGATCTTGAAAGCAAACTCGACCCACACCCACCCGAGTAGTGAATGACCATCTTGGAATTTACCTACACCGACTCGATGCAATATATATAGTGCACATGAATGCAATGATGCCATATTTATAACGCCCCAATCCCGGTGCACCATGAAGCGAAGTCTCGGAGATTTCTAAGTCACGATCTCGACATCTTACCAACTCCTCTACATCTAGGGAAGAACATCCACACATAGCTATAAGAGCTCCAACTTTAGCTCTAAGCCCAAATCTATCATGCAAGATGCAACAATGATGAACATGATGCATCGAAACAAATGCGGTCTCAGCATTGCCTGCATGTGGAAGCTAGTCTGCATGCTTATCTTTACAGCACAACGGCGTAGACACGCCCCTAGGTCGAAGTCGACGTGAGCTCTGTGCACGACCTCGGCCACACTGCGCCCCTCGGCCCATCGTATTACCGAAGGTGCTTTTATAGTCTGCCCAGGCGAAACCGGACTCTCGACCCATACTAGGGTGTGGAGGAATGAATTGTATCCTCTCCTGTCCTACAGCTAAGCGAGGCGTCTTGTCCCAAAATCACGGGATCCTTGTCTGCAGGGCAATCCGTCTCATATGTCTAGAGGTACATCGGCGAAATAACATATCATATGTCCTGCCTGACCAATTGCCCTATCTTGGCCTTGGCCTTGATAACCTCATTACGTTCTGAAATATTTGCTAGCGAAGCCTTACGCCTCTTTCGGCTGGAAGAAAGAGTGACTCTCCTTCCTCTTGCCGCTAACACAGCATCCCAGTGCTTCTTGCATCCTCCATCTCTCTCTATGGTCATGGCGGTCCCAACCATAGAGTCCATGTCTTCAGCAAATTGAAGTCCTACAATCACACCTCGAATGGACAATCTCAGTCCATTCACCCGAGCCTCTTGACCTTGAAAAAAATGAGTGCGGCTACATAATCATCGGCAAGCGAGCCCCTTTCCCAGTGAACCTAGCCACATACTCAATCATAGTCATGGCCCCCTACTTTAGCTCTAGGAACTCCTGAGCCTTCGCATGTTTCGCAGTGGCCTGAAAATACTTGCCCATGAACAGCCCACGGAACTACGCGTGTCATTGCTCAGTCCCTAGAAGTGCCGGCTTGGATTCCAGCACTTGGGCCTGCGCCCTCTAGTTGGAATGCGGCTAGTGCGATCTGGTAGGTGTCGGAGGTAATCTCCATAGCCTCAAATACCTTCGCGACCTGCATGAACCAATGGTTTGCCACCATTGGATCTCCTCCCCCTGTGAATATCGGAGGATGATGTGCCACTGAACATCTTGAGACACTCGGACCTCCACAGCTACTGTGCGCTGCTTTGTACAATAGCAACAACAGAATCCTCTGACCTCCAGCAAAGGCTTTTTGTTGGTCAAAAGCCGGTGGTGCCTGACTAGTACCCCGTGGACGACCTCTATGTCCTCTCCCTCGACTAGCCATCTACACATGTCAAATGGCAAGTTAAGTTTTAATCTTGATATCTCTAACGTGTGAAACCGATACGAGACCTGTTTCACATTAGAAAAATTCTCATCACGCAATGTCGATGTATTCATAGGTAATGCAAGACAATAATTCCATTTATTAAATCATACGCAACAAAATTTTCATTTTATTTTATTTTATTTTTTTTTAAACTCCTTGAATAGTGTTCATGAACAGTGTCCATGAACAATGATCCCGAATAGTGGCGTAAACGGTGCAGGTCGCGGGTTGGGTTGCACACCCTGGACCCTGATTGCGTGCACACTGTGCGCACTATGCCTAGGTAGTGCGCACGCCAAGCGCTGAGTGTCATGTCGTGGCGTGTAAGGCGCCATATCGTGGCTGTGTCGTGGGCCGTGTCACGCCTCTTGGGCGCCATGTCGCAGGCCCCCTGCCGCGATACCTGGTGTATCGTGACACGAGAGACAAGCCGTCTCTTGTGATATGCGCTAACATCGTGGCGCCACCGGCAACTGTCTTAACGTTCTTCGCTCTTTTGTATATGCTAAAGGTCGCCCCCTGTCCGCGATACAAGAATTGTATCGGCGACCAGAGCCCATGCTTACGCACGGCCAGGGCGTATCGGGCGCGAAGTGTCGTGAAGCGCACTAGCCGTGTCGTAGGCCGTGTCACGCTGGCATACGTTGTTTCCCGCATTTGCGACACAGAATTTTGTCACGATACAAAACCCCATGCACCTTGGCGGGTCGTGTTGCGGCCTGCTGCAGCCGTGTCGTAGGCGTCACCCTTTGTGCGCCCTGCTTGTGCTGTCCGCGATCTGAAGCATTGTATCGTGACCAACCTCAAAATGGGCGTGCTTTATTCAGTTCATTTCACGCACCTTTTTTCATTTGTTCTACTCCTTTGCAAGATCATCAAAAAAATATATATATTATTATTTTTTTTTTTTCATATCTTCAGTAGAACCAAATAAATTTATTATAATTTATTTTATTTTTTTTCCTGTTTTACACACTATAAAACCCCAGAAAAAAATTTTCTCAACACTTTTTTTTTTTTTTTGATTCCTCTAGTAGCCTCCCTGCTACTCCTAAGATGTAGTAGCCTAGACAACTGCAATTTATACAACTCAAAAACATTTTAAGAGTTTAATTTTAACCCTTTTTTTTGTGCAAAAACTAGAATAATTTTCCAGAATTTCACAAAACACATTTTGTTCATGTCAAAAAAAACTGGAGCAAGCGTCGAAGAAATTTTTTTCGTTTATTCTGAACACTCTGTGAATTCTCAAACAAACCTTTTCCCAGAACCTTAGGAGTTATATTTCCTCAACCTTAGAGTTCAACATTTTCCTATATGCTATTCACCAAGCGCTCTGATCACCCGTTCAAATCACCTGACTCTGAGAATCACACATAATCACCTTGTACGTATCATGTTAGACACCGAGAACACATAAAACGTGCATGCGATTATTCTAATCATGTCCACGTGACTACCTAGGTAATCACATACCTAAACCTAACATTGAGCTATACCAAGTTGTAGGCTCTTACACCTCGATGACCATGGCTAAGCCCCGAGTCCCTCAAGCCACTGGTATTTGTATACCTAAGCTCTACGCCCTTCGCTCCCAGTATCGTTTACCTTAGCTCTAATACCAAGCTGTGACGCCCCAAATCCGGGGAGTCCGTTGACCTTTCGTCAACCATGAAAACCTGTGTCTGCTGTCATGAGACTCATAATAGTAAATGGCCACTTGAGCCCATACATCAATCCTCACAAAATCCTGGCAACTATATAGCCATAGTTCAGGATTGATTACATCACTCTTAATACAACATATATTAAAATTTAGAATTCTAATACATGTTTACAAAATAAAATACCAAAGCCACATGTCGGCTTTTTCTTCTCAAACGGCCTCAAATGGCGTCGTCTTCCCCTGAACACTCAACGTACTGAAGAATAATGTTCATCGGCTTGAGGTGAGCAATGCCAGTAGTTGAATTATCCTACATGGGTTACTCCTCACCTAAGTGCACATGCAATGATTCAACATAAACACATTCAAGCAAATACATGATCCTACTTGAATGTCTCATTGATATGGTTGAGAAATGCGACTCACCCTTTCCCTTCTCGAGCCCTCACAGCTCCTCCACATGCCTAAGCCAAATGTGAGAAAACACTATTTTCAAAACAAAAGGTTTTTGTTCTCGAAAACATACTACTGAGTTTCGGTAAAATCTATTGGATAACCCCCCGAGGAAAATTTGTTGGATAACTCTCCGAAACTATGAGACCTCGGATAAAGTAAAATAATAGACACAGGTTGCAAACCTATGAATTTCTCTAGATCTCGGATGACGACGCAGGACATACCGTTGAGTTCTTCTCGCAAAATCTAAGTACATAGTCGAATTTCGTCGAATTCCGAGAAGGTCGGAATTGCACATATTTCGAGACAAATGGACGAATGGGAAGGCGACACGTGGCATCAAGATGCATGCCATGTGGCACCTGAAAGGAGAACACTGCAGCACTTGGGTGGAAGCCAAATGTCACACTTCTATCTTGCATGAGAGAGGATAGTGGTGGGAAAGATGGGCATGAATGACATGTGGGATGCTATGTCATGAGGAGAGAAGAAGGAGTGTTCTACACCTAGATAGAGTATTCTCCACCTAAATCAATTTGTTGAGTGGGGAAAGAGGAGAAAAAGGAAAAGAAAAGGGGAAAGAAGAAAAAAAAAAGAAAAGAAAGAAAGGAAAACAACAAAAGGGAAGAGAGACCAGCAGGTTCTCACGATTGCAAACCGAGAGGAGTTGCCGAGCGAGTGAACGGATGCGCCG
This sequence comes from Tetrastigma voinierianum, assembly GCA_016808115.1. Classification (NCBI taxonomy): domain Eukaryota; kingdom Viridiplantae; phylum Streptophyta; class Magnoliopsida; order Vitales; family Vitaceae; genus Tetrastigma; species Tetrastigma voinierianum. Next base: position 75,869 of record JAEQBH010007711.1, on the reverse strand, counting down.
AAGGTAAGGGGTTCTCTCTACTCACGGTTAGTCTTTTTAAGAGCCATGAAATGGCCATGGCCTTGATTAACCCAGAGTGATGGGCTGGTTTAAGAATAATTTGATAGAAATTGTTGGTTGAGACGGATGCGGAGTGCGGTAGTTTTGAACTGCGGTTAAGGCGGTATAATGCCGTAGTTTGGGATCTGGCGGGATGATTTTGGTTATGGTGTATATCTTTGTTCTCACGATATTGGAGATTGAAATCAGTTTTGTGTGTTATTACTTGTTTGAATAACATGCGGTGTGTCGAAAAATGATGTTAATATATATGCATGCTTGTATATATTAACGTGATGCTTGGTGTGAAGCATGTATTATGAGTGTTGCATGCAGTTCCCATCATGCATGTAACATGAAATATTATGCAGTGACATTATCATTGCATGTGCACGGGGTCATCGCGTGAATCGGGTGTGAGTGCATGAATAAAATAAATTATTTCGGAGGGTTGTCCAATAAATTATTTTCGGAGGGTTGTCCAATAAATTATATCGGAGGATTGTCCATATAAAATATCAATCGTCGGAGTCGGCCCAATTGATATATATCGGAGGGTTGTCCACAAAATAGGTTATCGGAGTCGGTCCACTATTTATATCGGACGGTTGTCCACGGTTAAAAACAAATACCTTTGGTTGGAAATGGTTTTTCTATACGTAACCCAAATTGCATGTATGTGAGAGGGTGTGGCCCAGGCGTGACATAACATTCATATAAAGTGATGCATATTTTACTGAATGTGTGTGAATGATTACACTCAGTTATGTCATTGCATGTGCATGAGTGGGAAGTAGTACTTAGTAAGAGAAACTTTCTCTTGGGCATAGCTCACCAATTATGGGGAAAAATATTTTTAGGTACTGGAGATACACCAAGAGAAGGCACTTCATGAGGTCTTAGTTGAGAGGAGAAGACCTAAGATGGCTTATTGTGTTCTTTTGTAAAATTCACAGGTAAAAAAAAAACCGGAGTTTTTGTTTAAAGCGAAATTTGTTGTCAAAATTTTGTATTTGTGATATAAATAAATTGTAATTAAACTCAGATTATATGTTTGATACAATTTGGTAATCTTGCCTTGAGAGGATGTTTGGTTGCGTCTGAACCATAGGAAATCGCTATGTTTCGATCCTACGTATTATTCGAACTTTAAGACTGATTTTTTGTTGGGAAGTAAAGGGAATTTGGGCCCTGTTTTCTTCTGGTATATTGTATCCCCATCGATAAGCGATGTGAGCTTGAAATCTTTGTCGGACCTCTGAAGTGATTATGGCCTTTTTACTCATGAGTGCAGGATGGCGTAGACGAGCTCATCTGGCGAGCTGACCTCATTGGTCGACTGACCTCTTGTGCAGAGTGAGCGGCCTCTTTGGTCAGGGAAAACTGAGCTCTCTGCATGAGAGCTAACCTCTTGTGCGGCCCGGCGACCTCTTTAGTCGAGGCGAGCTCTCTGCATGGTGACCTCTTTGTGCGAGCTAGGGTGACCTCTTTGGTCGAGCCGAGCTCTCTGCATAGCTAACCTCTTTGTCTTGAGCTCTCTGCATGAGCTGACCTCTTTGAAAATGCTGAGCTCTCACTGCATGAGCTGACCTCTTTGAAGCGGTGCTGAGCTCTCGCATGGTGACCTCTTTGGCTGATCTTGAGCTCTCCTACGCAAGGAGTGACCTCTTTGGGCGTCTTTGAGCTCTCCTGCATGGTACGACCTCTTTGCTTGATCTTGAGCTCTCACCGCATGAGCTAATCTCTTTGGTTAGAGCTGAGCTCTCCTGCACGAGCTGACCTCTTCGTGCAGAGATGAGCTCTTACGGTCAGGCTCAGCGAGGGATGAGGCTGTGTGGCGAGCCCCGACCTCCTTGGTTGGGCTGCTCCTAGCAGAGGCTCGATGAGAATGAGCTTGTTGTGCCAACCGGACTGACCATAACTTCCTCGTCCGAGGGTCCGTTCACTGCGCGTTCGTAGACACTATGGAAAGCCCCTTTGAGTCTAAATCCAAATATATATGTCTCAATATAATCTGAGCTCATATTGTGTTCTAAAAGATGAAAGGCAGTAGGTACTGTCGGTTACGCACGTCGATTCTTTGCTCATGTGAAGCTCAACTTGGATGACCATAGCACCTCATCCGAGAAGTCCCAGTTTTCTTAGACTCTGGAAACTCTCTGAGTCTAGAATCTAACCATATGCCTGTGGATGACATTTGGTGCTCATATAGTTTCTAAAAAAATTGATCATCGCTCTAAGTGCACTAATTACCAGAATCTTGAATGAGAATGACTGTTATGTGTCTGTGTAATTGAGTGACTTATGAATATGTGTGAATAGAGGCTATATATAGCTTGGTGAAGGTTACCTATGAAAAAAAGAAAAAAAGACCCAGGTTTGGGAATTATTCTGAAACAATTCATGGTCTCCTTCGACGTGGGTGTTGGACAATCTCTGACCCAAATTCTCGGAAAATCTTCCCTTGAGAATTCCTCCACAACCATTTCGTTTTAATTTTCTTTCATGTGTGCACTCATACCTATTATTCCTAGGTTTCCCGGTGCATATGAAATGTATTATGCCATTTCCAAACAATACATGCTAATATATCTCAATCATGCATATATTAACAAATTCATATAATCACATGTTGTTAATTCTTATGATAACATAAAGTGGCTCACGTGGGTTAATTAACAATTCAACTTCCAATAAGCTCACACACAATTATATTTCATATAATTGACACATGTTAACACATCCAATTAGCATGCATTAACATCTCATTTTCCAATACACATTTCAAGCCATTTAATTCAACAATTATAGTTTTATTATCCTTCACACATCATTCATGCTCCTCATGTCAAGCAACAACACACAAGCAATTTCACATGGACCATTTTGGTCCAACTACAATCGGATTGTTTTTAACGGTCAAGCCAGCGATGGAATCAGTGGGCAACCCTCTCACCAAACATCGGCTCCACTTTATGGAACCGAAATCCATGGCCATTTTCGGCCCAACAACACCCAAACCATAATTTAACCCACAATTATAACACAAGAGGACCATTTCCAGCATGGGATCAATGTCAAAGGCTTGTCATGAGTCCTAAGAATTCCAACAATTGAGTCCCAAGTTTTTAGGACCGATAGCTTGGCCATTCACGGCCTCCAAACACTCAAACCATTTACAAGGCTCTTAAGAGCAGAAAATAACCGAGTAGGAGAAGGCCCTTTACCTCCTGGAGTTGTCAAAACTCCCGAAACAGATGCCCTTACGTAGCCCTTGCCTCGTAGAACAACTTTATACAGGCAGAAGCGAACCAATGAATTAAGAACGAAATCTAGAGAGAAGTTGCACTTTCTCTCTCTAAAAATCCATTCTCCTCCTCCACTGCACGTTCCAGCCCAAAAATGGAGAAGATGAAGTTGTCTTCTCTTTTCATTTATTCCTTTTTGTCCTTATTGCCACATGTCAAGCCATCATTGGCTCCTTTGGATTTCTTATCTTAATCTACCAACTTTGAATTTTCTACCCAATTAGGAGATGCCACATGTCATATGGGCTTATGAGCTCTCAAGTTGACTCATTCTGCACTTGACACATGGCACACTATGAGCCACTCGAAATGTGCCAAATGTCCCACACTACACTCGTTGCCTCGAAAAACGTGCAAATTCCGACTGTCTTGGAATTTGACGTGGTAGCTAGATTTCGCGAGATGATTCCAACGGTGAAGTCCGTTTCGTCATCCGAGATCTAGAAAAATTTCGGATTTTTGACCAAAATTACCATTTTGCCATTTTTCAGAAAATTAGATTTTCTCGAGGTTTCACATGATCTTCTTTTTTGTTTTGTGTTTGATACGGTCCTAATTTTTTGTGATGATTTTGAATGGATTTTTTTGTTAAGAACTTCTTTGTGTTTGGTTTGTTTTGTTTGTAGGCCAAGCATTTAAGAAGTTCAATGACATAATTTTGTTCTTATTCCCTCATGTTGTTTACAATTGTCAAGCTCAACATTTAAAATAGCTTTAAATTGGATGTATTCTAGGCTCATAAATGGTCTCTTAAACCCAGAGTTTTTGGTTGGTTTGGAGGAATTTATAGAATTTGCATGTAGTAAACCCGAATGGATGGATGGTAACAAGATAAAGTGTCAATGTACGCTACCGGGCGCGACGCGTTGTCATCAAATTGATGTAAAGTATCACTTGATGAAGAATGACACTGCAGGGTATTATGTTTGGTCAAGATAGGAAATGGAGATGGTTCAATTCAAAATTTTGGTGATGCCCAACTAGCATCTGAGTCAATTGAAAATGCATACCATAGTATGGTTATGGATGCCGCCGGGCCTGATTTCAATCCTAATGAAATATCAGATGAACCTCCCAATCCAGAAGCACATAAGTTTTTTGACATGCTAAGTGTTGTGAATAAAGAATTATGGCCCGGTTGCCAAAGACATTCGCAACTATCGGTTGGAATATCATGAACACACAACTCAAGGATCTTGCTAAACAACCTTTGAGGGCTGTAAGAACATATCCAAGGTATTTTGTAAATGGATATAGATTCCACTCAATGGGACATGGAGCCATAAGAGGCACAATGAATAGTGGCGTCTGCATCAAAGGGTCTAGTGATCATCATGAGAATGACTACTATGGTCAGCTTCAGGAAGTTGTAGAGTTGGAATATCCTGGTTGGCTAGTCAAGCGAACAATATGGTTCAAGTGTGAATGGTTTGATCCAACACTGAATATAGGGACAAGGGTTCATCCTAAATATAACATTGTAGAGGTAAACCACCAATGTATATTTAACAAGTGTGAACCTTTTGTTTTGGCTCAACAAGCGACTCATGTGTCATTGTCCATATCCTAGCTTGAGATGTGAGATAGCCAATTGGTGGGTTGTTAATACAATAAAAGCGCAGGCTGTTGTGGAAATTCCTCAATCATTTAGAATAATTCATCCGCCTGAAACCCGACCATTCCAAGAAGGATGCTATCTGATTTCATGCAATAGAGGTTGTCTCACGTGAACCAATGTCGCTTAATTAGATCTGATGGACCCACGATAATACAAATTGATTTAGTCGGGCTGAAATGGAGAATGAAACAAATTTGAATCTGAGTTGGGATCGATTCGAAGAACTGAATGATGATAATGATTAGTGGGTGATTTACATCCGTTCATAATTTTTCACATATGTTTTATTTATTTATTTCATAAACTTGTACTTGTAGCCCTTGAAATAAGGTGTCACAGTTGTGCCGTCCAGCCTGTGGAAACTGTATGTCTCATATCATGAGACCCATACATATTAAAATGGCCACATTGGCCTACACATCATACTCACGAAATATATCCAACCAACTATATTACAACAGTTCAAGAGAGTTAAATTTACTCTTAATACAAACATATCTTAAGGTAAGAATTCTAATACATGTTATACAAAAAAAAATATCAAAGCCTGTCAAACTTTCTTCTTAAACGGCCTCTAGTGGCCTTAGTTTTCTGTTTCACTCCTTGTACTTGAAACCAAACATTACTCGGCCAGTGGGCAATGCCAGTAGTGATAATCTGTTAAATGGGTTACTCCCACCTAAGTACACATGTAATGGCAACAAGCATTCAAGCAAATGTGATTATGGACTCTTATGCCCAAATCCCATGTCTCGAGTCCTGTAGACTCTCTCATGCCTAAGCCATGTAGCTGAAAATCATTTATTTTCCAAACAAAATGTTGTTTTAGTGAGGACAACCCTCAGATATAATCATTGATATTCTAGGGTGAACTTGTTGGGTAACTCTCCAAAACAATTCATGGGCCCATCCGACGTGAATTGTTGGACAATTTTCCCAACACAATTCTTCGAACAACTTTCCGATAAAATTATTATTTTTAATAATTTTACAAAAGAATTCATCGTTTGAACAACCCTCCGATTTTAATTGTCATGTGCTCATCTCTTATTACGAGGTGCCTAGATTGCATATGGAATGCATTTATGCCATTTCAAACAATTCATGTTAATATATTCCAAACATGCATATACTAACAAAATTTAACTCACAACATCATGTTATTCAATTCATATGTAACACCAAAATTAGACTCGCATGGGCTAATAACCAATTCAAGCAATTCATTTTGAATCACTCGAGCAACACACAAATCACATAAATCAAGTGAACAATAGATGTGAATCTGACCTTTGTTCCGCGACCACACTAGGGATTTTCTTTACTCGGTCCAAATATTTTGAGATCGAAAACACGGACATCTAGGCCTTAACAAATCCCCATCCATTAAAATTGCTCTTAGCCAATGAATAAATCAAGTAGGAGAAGACCCCTACCTCTCGGAGTTGTCGAAACTCCACAAAATCGGTGCCCACGTGTAGCCCTTACAGCGTAGAGCAACTTTGCTTCTTGGTCCGATGAAAACCGACGGTCCGAAAGTCGGGATATTTAGAGAGAAGTTGGACTTTCTCTCTCTAAAACCAGTTTTCCTCCTCACGTTTCCAACAAAATGGAGAAGAAGATGTCTTTCTCTTCTTTTCTTTTCAATTAATTCCCTCCTTGTCCTTTAGTTTGACTTTTAAGGGCTCTTTGACACTTGGCTTAATCTAAGCCATTTATCTCTATCCTCTCACTAATCATGCAACATGTGTCACATGGGTACATGTAGTAGGTGACCCTTGTCACATCATGTCTCATAGTGTAATATGGCGCTGACACGGTGCCTCGAAAGACATGGAAATTGGCTGTCTTGGGTTCGACGAAATTAAACGTAGTATTAGATTTGGGCGATTCAATGGTGGAGTCCATTTAGGTCATTCGAGATATAGAAAAATTCAGTTTTGACCGAAGTACCATTTCACCATTTTGAAGAAAATTAGGAATTTTATCGGGTTTACATTGCTAAAAAAATTTAGATCGAAATTCAGTACAATCGATAAATCACATGTATATGCAACGTGCACTATGCCATGCATGTAAACTAGTCATTTAAGTATCAAGCGACTAAACCATGTACCTTTATCCTAAGCAAGAGAAGGAATAGGTGGCCGCGTTGTGTCCTCGCTCCCACGTTAACTCCTCCACTCCCCGCAGTGCTGTCATAGCGACTTCATGTCTCGTGGTCTTGCATCACAAAACCTGATCGGCTATCCATAATGCACACTGGTCCCTCCTTGAAGGTCCCATCTATGTCAACCTCAATCTCTCCCCAATCCACTACATGAGCTGGATATGGAGTGTATCTCCGGAGCATGGAGACGTGAAATACCTCATGGACACCTGACATGCTGGGCGATAAAGCTAACCGGTACGCTATAGTGCCTGCCCTCTCGAGTATCTCGAAGGGCCTAATGAACAGTGGCGATAGCTTCCCTGGCTTGCCGAACCTGACCACTCCTCTCTTAGGCATCACCTTCAAGAAGACGTGATCTCTAACCTCGAACTTTAAGGGTCGACATCGCAAATCAGCATAGCTCTTCTGCAAGCTCTGAGCTATGAGAAGACGTTGTCGTATCAAGCTCACCTTCTCGAAGGTGTCTCTAATCAGATCAGGACCAGTGATGGAGCTCTCTCCCACCTCGGTCCAACATATTGGTGATCTGCATGGCCTCCCATACAATGCCTCATATGGCGCCATCTGTATACTCGCCTGATAACATTTGTTATAGGCGAATTCCACTGGGGAAAATGCTCTTCCCGGCTACCCTTATGATCCGGGGCGCATGCTCATAACATGTCCTCCTAACACGTATGGTCCTCGACTACCATGCGTACGTAGGTGGAAGAAGTTAACCTCATGGTCGTAGTGTGCCCTGTACTGGAAAACTCTTCCAAAAGTGCAATCATTTCTCAGTCTCTGTCTGACACTATGTATACTGGCACTCCAAGCAGTCGAACGATCTCTCGGATATACAACCAGTAGAATCTCTCCAATGTGAAGGTCATCCGCACGGCTACAAAATGTGCCGACTTCGTGAGCAAGTCCATTATCACCAACACCGCGTCGTGCCTCCGTGGCGTGCGTGAGTGGTAAGTGGAGTCCGCAAAATCTATTGCGTGCTCCACTTCCGCTCGACCACCTCAATCTAATTGAAGTAGCCTGTGGCTTCTAGTGCTTTCTGACCTTAACTTGTTGACACGTGAGACATCGGTAAACAAAGTCTCCTACGTGTGTCTTCATCCCGCTCCAGTAGTACTGGCGACAAAGATCCTAGTACATCTTCGTCTCGCAAAATCTAGCTAACACGTCGAATTTCGTCGAATTCCAAGATAGTCGGAATTGGTACGTTTTTCAAGGCATCGCGTTTCGGGTGCTGTAAAACGACATGTAATGTGACGAAAGTCACCTATAACATGTACTCATGTGACACATGTTACAAAAGTAGAGAAATGATGGAAATGGACTGTCTAGATAGTGCCAAGTGGCAAAAATCTAGAGGAAATGATATAAATGTCATTTTATAACTTTTAAATGATAATTGGATGAAATACCAAATAATAGTCATCTCCCTCCTTATGAAATGAGAAGCAAAAACGTGGGAAACCAGAAAATGAGATGCAGTAGCCGATTTTGACATTTTTAGTGAGAGAACATCCCACTTCTCTCTAGATTTTTAGGCGATCCGACCGTCGAAATTCATTGGGACAAGAAGGAAAGTCGCTCTACACATCGAGGCCTACGCATGGGTTCCGGTTTTGGGAGTTTTTGACCAACTCCGTGAGGTAGGGGATTTATCCTACTTGGGTTTTACACTTTATTTAAATGTTTTATAATGTTTCGGTTGGATTGAGGCCGTGAGGGGCCGTTTGATCGGTCCCAAAACATGGGACCGAGTTGTGGGAATTTTTTAATCTCGTTTTGGACGGTGTAGTCCTTTGTTTGGGCCCGGCCTAGAAGTGGGTTTATGCAATAAATTGTGTTTTGTGTGTATGAGGCCGGGAATGGCCATGCAAATTCGATTCCACCAAGAGGAACCGATGTAGGAGGAGTGGGCTGCCCATGGACAGCCCACTTACTCTGTTTTGGGACTGCAAAAACAGTCCTAGTTTGTATGAAATGGACCATAAATGTCCATGTGTTTTGGTATTGGAATTGTTTGATGTGAGTGGCTTGAGTTGGTTGATCGAAATTAATAGGTTATTAAGCGATGTGTTAACATGATGCCATAATTATATAGAATATAATTGCGGGTGTGAGCCATTGAAATGGAATAGTGATTAGCTCAAGTGAGCTAATTTGGGTGATAGTTGATATTGTTGAATTACATGGTGTAATTGTAAATTATGTAAATATATGCATGATGGTATATCGCATGTGTTGTATATATTGTGTGAAATGGCATAATGCATCTCATATGCAGGGTAGCCTAGAAATTAGGTGAGTGCATGACATGAAAAATTAAAACGAACGTTTTGAAAGGAATTTCACAAGATGAATTTACGGAGAATGGGGTTGGGAGACGGTCCAATAGATCATTTAAATGAGAACCATGACTGTTTCGGAAGGTTCTCCAACACATACGCCTCGGACGGTAGTCCCATATTTTTACTGATACTTCGGTAGTATAGTTTAGAAAACAACAAGAATTGTTTTGAAAAATATGTTTTCTCATCTCGTGGCTTAAGCGAGTGTGAGAGTCGGTGAGGACTTCGGGATGTGGGTTGGTCATTTAGACATTCAAGTAGGATGCAATTTGCTTGAATGTGTGTTGCTAGACATTGCATATGCACTTAAGTGAAGTAACCCGCAGGGTGATTCCTGCAGGCATTAGCTCATCTTATCGAGGAATTATATTATTTCAGGTACAAGAGCGCCCACGAGGCGGCTCATCCTAGAGGCGAGTTTGAGAAAGGAGTCGGGTTGTGGCTGGTGTTTTAGTTGGATACATGTATTAGAATGTTTTAAACTTTTAATATGTGTTGTATAAGAGTAGACTTTTAACTCTTGAAAACGTGATATATAGTTGATGTATGATGATGGGTATTGTAGTATGGGCCCAGGAGGCCGTTTTTATTTATATATATCTTCTGATGTTGATGTTGGGACAGGTTTGTTCTTGGGTAGAGCTCCCCATACAAAGGAGACTCTGCCCGATTTTCATGAAGGTAAGGTCACCCGACGCTGCAATGTTCAGCGGGTTAATGAATTAGTCGCGGACACCCCCAATTTCGGGCGTCACATTGAGCATCAAATGAGGGTCGTGGTAGAGGACAGGGCGGACGTCGCGGGGGTACACTATCCCATGCAAAGAGTCTAGCTAGTACCACTCCACTTGAGGAATTGCATACCTCCATAAAAGCCATCACGAATCCATCTTCGATGCGTGCGACCGTCGACACAAGGCTGTGAAAAGCCTTGTAAGCGGAGTTGGTCTACACCATCGACCATGTCTATAGCTGTGACCTTAGCATCTGGTAGGTTCGTTTGGTTGTGGAGAATGGGAGGTAAATGAACATAATATATTGAAATATTTTAGATTATTACATTGCCAATTTTTTTTTTTTTTTTTTGTTAAAGAGTAGTGTTCGCATTTAGGTTTGTGAGTCTTACCTATGCGTCTGTCTACCTCATTCAAGGCGGTTGACATTGAAGAGGTATAAATGGAGCACCATCACAAAATAGATAAAATCTTTTATTGGGAAGAGTTCAGGTATAACCCTTTCATATAGCCTTTTATATGGCAAATATTATAATGAATTGAATATATGAAGTGTTGTTTGTTGATTTGAGATGTTGTTGGATTAGATGTGAGAGAGTATTATATAAGTGTTTTATTATATTGCAAGTACTTAATATGTTTGTTTTATTAGGTTGGATTATTGCCAAATACAGAAGCTCTTGTTTGAGGCTGCAAAAATATCATGTGTGGTATTTTATTTATTTCGTACTTATATGAGTAACTGTGGCTTTGTATAAGTATTTCTCATGGAGATGTCGAGAGATAGAGGGGTATCATCAAAGCAACTTTGGAGGTGCTTGCCAAGTATAGGTATACAGATAATTTGAATAAGTGGAGGAAACATGGGAGGCAGGTGCATGTTCACGGGTCATCTGAAGCGAAAGTGGAATGAAGCATGGGAGTGCTGAGTTCGGGCTTGTCAAAAACTGATATCCTGAACCGCGAGCCAGAAGGTTGGACCAGGCACAAGACCTTCAAGACACACTGGGGGTTCCATTTCATTCTAAGCATGTTAGGAGAATTGTGTGTAGAGACTCTCTTTAGCTATTTTGATTTGTAAGATCATAACAAATATATCTTCTAATTTACTAATATTTCTATATAGGAGAAAGAGGCGAGAAAGAGTCCTTATCGAGATCCATCAGCAACTACACACTTCTAAGACCACTCATCTATGGGTTACTTAGAGACCTACTATTCAAATGAGATAAATATATTAAAAGTATATTATATTACTTCAAGTTTTTTATTATACATTCATAGATTGTGCGAATATCAATTCAAATTTTGGCAGGAAGGCTGTGCATCGAAAATACGACGGATGGTACAAATAGATGAAGGTTAGGAGAGAACATAACATTTATGGTACAATAGATGAAGGTTCGACATATACGATTCATGGTAGCTGATAAAACGCCGCGACTCATATACGGATTAGGTGACCAATATTCGGTATACAGTGGCCCGTCTTACCGTTCCATATTGCTTATCCGGGAATGATCTTAAGCTTCATTGAGCAACTCAAGGGCGAGATTCGACGGGAGGTGTAAGGAGGCAATGGATACTAGGTTAAAGTGCTATAGATCAACTTGATGAGGTTAAGGCTGTATCGAGGGGGCTTTAGCATAGTGACATAGGTCTCCTCATCGGCTACAACTCCATGTGGATAAGCACACACAGCATTTGCAGATGATTACATGGTGATAACGTTCTATTTATTTGGTATTTTTTGGTCTATTGTATAGCTATCAGGGTATATGGGATTTAGTACACGTTATTTTGGTTTATGTTATTCGGACATTAGCTTTGCGGTAATAGGATCTTATAATTTTTATTTCATTTTATTTTTTTTTATTATTTGTTTTAAGGTTCTAATAATTTAATAATTAATTAGATATTATTAAATATAATTAATTACTACCTTAGTTTAGTCACTAACTAGCTATTGTATTTTGGCTACTAATTCGAGTAGCAAATAGCTACATTACATAGCTACTAAAAATTAATCGCTAAATAGATATTCATATCATTTGCTAACACGATGGCAGAAATAGCTACTCTGTAGCTACTAGTTTTAACCACCTAGCTACTACTATTTAGCTACTAGCAGTAGCTAAATAGCTATTTTAATTCAGCTACTACAAAACAATAGTTACTAATCAAAGCTATTACAATTTGCTACTATTATGGTAGCTAAATAGCTACACTTATTAAGCTACTACATTTTTTTAAAATTAGCTAAATAGCTATCTATATAGCTATTATGTTAGTAGTTATAGCTATAATACTTAGCTACTACCTAGTTCAATCACTAAATAACTACTCGTCATGTATTGTGGCCTGAAAGTAATAACTCATATCATGCATTTTTTGTAGCTACTCTTATTGTTGATAAGCTCTTTACTATAATATAGTGGCTAAGTAGTAGCTATATATAGTCGTCTCCTTACTGGGTATTTACTGCATTTTCATTTTTAGCTACTATTATTTTTAGTAGCTAATTGGCTATGAAATTCTGTAGTAGCTAAAGCGTAGCTAATAGCTACTACTAGTAGCTAAAATTAGCAACTCTGAGGAATTTTGCTACTAAAATTATATGACAGCTATTTATTATTCAAAAATTGGCTACTAAATATAAAATAGTTTAGCTACTACTTTTTGTAGTAGCTAAAATCATACCTAGATTATTGAAGTGCGGGAAAGCCCAACATTGGAAAGTGCATAAATAGACATCAGGTATGCATGCGTAACCGCGCAATTCCGGGACTTACGGGTAGTTGAAGACTCTTTGTATATTATTTTTTATTTGTTTTCTATTTTCTTTGCTTTTATTTCCATTTAGTAAGATTTGGTTTGACGTAGTTTTAGTTAGTTTGCTTTTTGATTTCCGGAGTTGAGTAATGAACTATAGTGCAGTTGAGGTGGAATTTTTTGTTAAATTTTCTCTTTCATTCTTTGACTGGAACACAATGGTTTGAAATTCACGGATTTCATTTATTCGAGTATGTTTGCTGGTGAATTTACGATCGGTTATTCAACGTGAGTGAACCCGAGTTTTGAAAAGGTTGAGGCTCCCTGCGGGAATGAGTCGATGATGATAGTCATTTTTACGCACAAAGTGGAAGAGCGACAATTAGAATTCTTGAATTTATTTGATTGGTAAATGTGTTTTTGAACTATAGTTCACATTACTAATCTGGAGTGTACCCAAACAAGAAGTATTGTATTCGCTACATTCTAGAGGCCTTTGTGTGACTCATAGATGGAGAATCCTGAGGGTAGAGAGCAGTTCTTTGTGGGTATGGTAGACTAATACTTTGGAACTAATGAACTCTGAAAGATAACTCAGATAAATCACTTACTCATAGTTTGAGGATAGTTTGATGAAGTATCAGGTTAATTACTCAAAGGTTTTTCCTCTCTCTGATGAAAGGATTTTGATCTCATGTTAGCAATGATCTAATCAATGAGATAGAGAATTTCATCGGTATTGAAGGATGAGGTGTCATCCAAATTAGAGAAGGCTTGCAATATTCTGTCTATAGGGGCAAGAATTCTCCAGTCCTAAGATCTGGGTGTGAAGTACCGAAAAGGAAAAATACTCAAATCTTAGAAAGAGGATTATATCTTACAAGTAGATGATTAAATTCATGAGTCATAAATGAACATGAATCTCTAATTAGTAAAAGGTATGGTTGAGGGAGAAATCCAAACTATACCACAATTCATCTTTGACAAATTTAGCTTTCCAACTTATGGTTTAGCTAAAATTCAAATTGGTGCAGAAATTGACAATTATTCATTGGTCTATGTCCTAGTGTTATCTCACTCAGTGAACTCTCAACTCCATTCTTAATAACATATTTATGTAAACTAGTAAGTACTTTAGTATTATTTCGTCGTTTTCAATCATCTTAATATTGGGTTAATTAGTAAGGATCTTGAGTAGTTAGGTAGTTGATTTATGATTCATCCTCGATCCTCATTAGGAGCGATATCTAGACTTAATGAAAATCCACTTTTATTGCTTGTATGATGCATTGCACTTGCAGTGATTATTACCAATCAAAATCTTTAATGAATCGGTTTACAAAAAAGACACCCATATTTTCATCCAAAATAGGTTAACAAGTTTTCAGCGTCGTTGTCGGGGATTAGTTAATAGTCATGGTAATGAATTCCATAAATTTGTATATATATGTATGAGCTTGTTTGTCCACTAGTCTATCTATAATACATAAAAAGGTCTTAACACAAATGCATTGATCTCTGTTGGTTAGCAAATTTCTGATGACGAATTAATCCTCTACATTCTCGATGGCCTTGGTCCTGAATTTGACTCAATTGTGGTTAATGTTACCTCTCGTGATTGCATTACTCTTCAAGAAGTTTAGTTTATGCTCCAGACTCATGAAATGCGATTTGAGAGTCAAAATGCTTCAACTACAATTGATCTCTCACATTCTGTTGCAAATTTTGTTCAAAACCTATTTTCTCCTCCTTCCATTTTTCTCAGCTATCAACCTAATTCTAAAGGTCTTTTCTTACATTGGTGAATTAGTGGTTATCATCACTTTGGTAGTGTTAAAAACCCGTTATGCCATATTTGTGGAAAAGCTGGTCATATTGCCCTAAAATGCTTTCACCATTTTGATATGAACTTCCAAAATGCATAGTCATCATCAAGGGAATTGTTGGTGTTACAACTACGGATTCTTGGTTTCTTGACAGTGGAGCAACCCACCATGTCACAGCAGATGGAAAATCCTTGAATGTAAAGATTGAATACTCTGGCACTGGTAAGCTTTCTATTGGTGATGGTTCTCAATTATCCATCTCTCATATTGGAAATATTAAGTTGCCAACTTCACAACCTCTTATGCTTCGTGATATACTGCTAGTTCCATCAATTGCAAAAAATCTTATTAGTATCTCCAAGTTTACTTTGGAGAATAATGTTATTATAGAATTTGATTCTTCCTGTTGCTATGTAAAGGACAAACAGTCAAACTAGGTGCTTCTACACAGCTTGCTTAAGAATGGTCTATATGAACTCAAGCTTCCCTCATCTTCATCTTCTCAATAGTTTTTGGCTAATAATGTTAATGCTTATCCATGTTCTTCTTGTAATACACAAACTTTGCTAGCATTATGAAAGCCTGATGAACTTGGCCCGTCCTCACTTGGTGATCTTAAATAAGTGTTGTCCAAATTGAAGATTAGGTTTCTTCTTACTCCAAACATGCTGTTACGTGATGCTTGTTGGGCTGACAAGCTGCACCAGAAACCTGCTCCCTCTTGCTCATACTCCTTACAATCGGGCTTTCCAATTGGTATACTCAGTGTATGGGCCCCTGCTCCTCAACTCTCTTGTGAAGGATACCGATATTACATCTCTTTTATGGATGATTTTACTGGATATCTTCAGATCCTCCCTCTTCAGCAAAAGTCTGATGTTGTTACAATGTTTCATCAGTTCAATAAAATGGTTGCTACACAATTTTGTGCCTCAATCAAATGTTTACAAACAAATTGGGGAGGTGAGTATCGTAAATTTCAGTCTCTTTTGCATGATCTAGGAATTGGCTTTAGGCATCCTTGCCCTCACACTCATCAACAAAATGGAAAAATTGAACGCAAACATCAAGTATAGTAGAAACATGCCTACCTTGCTTGCAAAAGCATCGTGAATATCAAATTATGGTGGGAGGCCTTTGTTTCAGCTGTTTACCTTTTGAATAGACTTCCAACTCCTACTCTTAGCCACCTTTCTCCCTTTGAGTCTGTTCTTGGACGAGCACCAAATTATGGCTTTCTAAAAGTCTTTGGATGTGCTTGTTTTCCTTACCTCAAACTTTACAACAAGCATAAACTTTCTTTCAAAACTAGCAAGTGTTTATTTTTGGGATATAGTACATTTCACAAAGGTTGCATGTGTTTGCATCCTTCTGGTAGAATTTATATTGTAAGAAGTGTAGTGTTTGATGGAAATTCATTTCCTTACCAGTCCATTCTTACTCAATTTGGAAATAAGACTTCATCTCCAGCTATTCAAAGTCATGGCACTCCTTTCCTTACTCCTTTCCTTTTCCCACAGTCAGGTTCAACATATGTTCCCTTACTGATATGTTCTACTTTGCATTCTAGTTTATCAACTCTGAGTCTGCGAGCTCATCTCCCGAGATGTTACGGGCATCATACTAATATACCACAAATTGTCTCAATTCCCTTTGTCTCCTCCTCTTCTGAATACTCATCCTCCACTTCAGTATGTCCTCTTCCACTGAGTATAACAAGTGGGAGGTAAAAAAAATGCTTTACTAATTACATTATATTTTCAAAGCACTTTACAAACTTGTAATTTAAACACTTTAGTTTTTGAAAACGATTTTGAGTACTCACCTTTTTCTCGGCCAATTTCTTTCAATTCTTATGAGACATGTTGATTATCGTCGTATGCTCCCGATACTTTATGCAAGTCATACAAATTATGAAAATGCTCCAATTCAACATTTTAACACTTCAAAACATACAAAGGGCTTTCAAAGAGACTACATCGAGAGCGAACCCCGATTCTAACAAAACTTTACGTGCTAGTTCTATTCGATAAGGACATCGATAATATGAGGAGAAATTGACCAAAATGCCCCTACACATGAAATGCTCCATAAAAACTATCCGTTTTAGCAACTTTTTCAAAACAACCCTATGCTATTTGGTGTATTAGACCACACACGTCAGCATAATCACGAAATTTGCACATGTGGTACTACAATTAAATTTTTTCAGAAATTATGTGGGTACCAAATGTTATTGACAGGCATATGGTTAAATTATAGACTCAAGAGACTTTCCATAGAGTCTAAAAACACCCAAAAACATTTCTGAAATTTATGTCCGACACAATCGAATAAATCCTGAAATTTCAACTAAGCGTCAGAAAGCAGTCTCGAAATTCGACGATTTGTACGAAAATCGTTCAAAAATTTCTAAATTCACTCCGTCCAAAAATTTTTGGGACTGAAATTCGACCTCTAAAAATTCTAAGCCATTACGCCTTTAGGCTCTGAAATAACTAAATGAAGAATTTCCTACATCTTGGTTGAATAAATGCTAAGATATTGGTACTGTGATCGACTTTGCCTTATGCTCCGACGAAAATCTACAATCCGATTTCTGTAAATCTGAGAGAGAAGCGAAGAGAAGAAAAAATATAAATATAAAACTCTCTCTCTCATGCACTCACTGTCCGTTCGTCCGTCCCCTTTTGACTTTATTCTTTTTAATTATTATTATTATTATTTGGATAAATGTTTATTGTCTCATTCGGGTCCGCTTCTACCCCGAAATAATTTATTTCTTTTCAGTTCAATTTATTTTAAATGAACTTAGATCAAGCCATTTCTGACTTCCGAGATTTTGTAAAATCTGCGTCCACACAGCATTTCTTGATGACTTATCACCCGGAAAATCGTAAATAATACGATTGTCTCGAGTCGATGAAATTTTCTTGGTCACTAGATTTCGCGAGGCAATTTATGGCAATCCGTTTCGTCATCAAGATCTAAGAGATTTTCTAGGCTTCCCTGAACCATTTTGGCAATTTATTATTATTATTATTATCCTTTTGAAATTCCATAATTTGTACTTTCACCCCTCCACTTTCCTTAATTGCAAAAGTGCCACAATTATTTGAAAACTTTACAATTTCACCCTTAAAAACAACTTTCAAAAATTCTATTATGGCACTAAAATAATTAAGGAAGCCCTGTAGTCTTTATATGCGACCCTACGGTTACACATACCGTACCACTCTCGGGACGAGTGTTACAAATACCTGAAAGCGATTGGAGCCATGAAAGGCTGAAACTCTTGACCTCTCATGCAACCGCCTTTCAAGCCCTATTCCTCCCAGCATGTCTTCAATAACCTCATTGAACCATTTGAACTTGTCGCATAACCTCCTCGCAAGACCAATTCCAACAACCAACCAATTCTCCACATTCAATGATCCATCCATTTATGAGGCAAACTTGGGAATTTGTGGGCTTCCATTGTCAGCCAACTGCACCCCTCCAAACAATCAAAATCATAAAGATGATCAAGATGATAAGGAAGATGAAGATGATCAGTACATGACATGGTTCTTCATAAGCATGGCAATGATTGACTTTCAATGGGATTTTGGGTTTGTATGTGGCGATTTTGTAAAACCGTGAAAATTTTAAATTTAAATTTTGAAAAAGTGCAAAAGCAGTAATTTCTTGGGAATAGTCACCGGAGGAAAGGTGAAGTTTTCTAGATCTCGGATAATGAAAGCGTCTGCTGTTGGTTGTCGTACCAAATCTAGTTACCCCGTCGAATTTCATTGGATTCTGAGACAGTCATAATTTCACATTTTTTGAGGCATCGGGTGTCGTGTGACACATGACATGATCATGTGGATGCCACATGGCACCCTAGGGGAGTGACACATGGCATGAGCCATGTGGTTTACTTGGAATAAATGGCTCACATTGATCCATGTGTTGAATGATGTAATAAAGAAAAAAAATCAAGAAAATATATGGAGATGACAAGTGGCTATGAGGGAAAGTGGGGAGGAAGCTTCCCCACTTGACCAATTCGGTTTATGACAATCAAAATGAGAGAAAAAAAAAAAGAAAGAAAAATGAGAAAATGAGAAAATGAGATGGGAGCAAACATGAGTGAAGGAATTTGGTGGATAAGAAAAGGAATGGGAGGAAAGAAGAAAGAAAACGGGGAGAGAAAGGAGAAAGAAGCAAGCGAGAGAGAGAGAGGGGGGGGGGCGAGAGAGAAGCAAAAGGGAGATTTTCCTGCGTTTCGTGAGTTGGGCTCGATGGTCCGAGAAAGAAAAGTCGATCCACGCATCGTAGGCTACGCGTGGGTACCAAAATCTAGGGGTTTTATCAAACTCCAAGAGATAGAGAATTTTCCTACTTGGAATATTTTTAGCCTAAAAGCCATGTAATTGCATAGGTTGTCTTCGAGGCCATGATGAGCCGTAGTTTAGTCCTAAGATTTTGGGATTGGATATTAGAATATTTGGGAGGCTGGTTTCGAATTAGTCGGTTGTGTTGAGTTTGGTTTTGATCGGATTGTGTCTTGGGTTTTGTTGTGTGTTTAGTATCGCGGTGATTACGACCCAGATGGAACAAACAATGGTTCATGGCCGTGAAGGACCAAGAGGATTGCCACTGTTTTATATGGGTCGAGATTTGGGTCATTTGTGTGTTATTGTTGGAAAAATAAATAATATGTTGTTGTGTGTAAAAATCATGTTAATATGTGCTTACGTGATATATTAACATGGAAATTGTGATGAATGGAAATTATATGTAGGAAATATAATTATCTGGAATTTATAATTGTTGCATGTAGCTCTTATTGTGCGTGGCGTACGTAGCGACATGAAATGACACATGCAATGACATTTCGCGTGCGCATCATGGGACATCACGTCGAGTCGGGTGTGAGTGCATGGTTGAAGGATGACATTGTGTTTGGTGCCATGGTAAGTCGACTTCTTGTGTTGGTGTTCGTGTATGTCGTGAGGACATAGTGCATCGAAATTGTGTTGGTGTGACGCCTATATCTAGGTGTCCGTTGACAACACCCAGATCAACCAGCGAATACCTTTGTCTCATATCGAGACCCGTACATGATAAAATGGCCACATTGGCCTACACATCATACTCATCAAAATACATCCAACTATATTGCAATAGTTTCAAGAGTTATTACATTACTCTTAATCAAAATATATATCAAAATTAAGGGTTTTAATACATGTTTTGCAAAAAAAATATCTACCAAAGCCACAATCCGGCTTTCTTCTCACAGCGGCCTCTAATGGCGAGTCTTTCACGTACTCCACGTACACAAATGGTGATCCCTCGACAGGGTGAGCAATGCTAGTAGTGATAATCTCCTACATGGGTTACTCACCACCTAAGTGCACATGCAATGATTCAACATAACCACATTCAAGCAAATACATGATCTTGATATGCACGTGCCCCAATCCGTGTCTCGAGTCCTCACCGACTCCCTCACACATGCCTAAGCCAAATGCGAGAAAAACATCGTTTTCAAAACAAAAGATTTTTTGTTCTCGAAAACGTACTACCGAGTTTCGGTAAATATATTGGACTACCCTCGAGAGGCAGGTGTTGGATCATTTTTAAAAGCAGTCATGGAGTCGGCTCAGAGATGGTTGTTGGACCACTCTTTAAGGCAATTCTTGAGGAAAAATCTTCCCTTGAAATTCCTTTCACAACCATTTTCCTTTTTCTTTCATGTCATGCATTCACACCTATTGTTCTAAGTTGCCATTGCATATGAAATGCATTATGCCATTTTCATACAACACATGCTAATATATCATTCATGCATATATTAACCAAATTCACATACTAACCATATGTTATTTATTCATAGCAATAACATCAAAATTAGCTCAAATGGGCTAATAAAAATTCAATTCCAATGGCTCACACACAATTATATTTTTATATAATTCAAACGTCATGTTAACACATTAAATTATACGTATTAACAATTTGTTTCCGTACACACTCCAAGCCATTCAACACCCATGTTAATACATCATACAACATACATTAACATTTCATATTCACACTGCATGTTATTCACACAACCCATAACGCAGCAAGTGCAAATCTTGAGACCCATCCAGCGGGGGTACCTCAGCATATTTCTGAGTCATAGACGATTTGGTTCAATCATCCATACAACATCAATAACCATAAAACCTAGAAACTTTCAATTTCCAGTTCAAACTGTCCCTACATACAACAACCTACAATAGCCTACAACATGCCATGCAATGGTCATGTTAAAACCGGACTATTCACTTTGACACAACCAAGCAACCTGCACACTCGGTGCAAAACATCAATTACAGCAAGGTTATGACCACCCACTACCCTCCATAGGCACCTATCTGGGAATCGCCATTCGATGGGATTTCCATAGGAGTCAAGAACACCTGAATCGGAGTCGGATTGAAAAAGTTATGACCTTCGAGTTGGAAGTCACACATGAATGAAGCAGCCCTACCCGGCTAGCCTACTAACATCACCCGATTTCCCTTTCCGTCAGCTCCAGCATGACCCTTTCCACAGGAATATGGATGGAATCTTGACTCAATTTTCTTTCCATAGAGTCTAAGAACACTCGAATCAGAATTCGGACGAAGAAGTTATGACCTTCTGAAGTTGGAGGTCACACATGAATAAGCGGCCCTGCAGGCTGGCCTACCCGACTTTGTCTCAGGTGCCCTTTCCGGCCAGATCCAGTACCCAATGCCCTCCACAGGCATATGGATGGAATCTTGACTCAATGATATTTCCATAGAGTCTAAGAACACCTGAATCGGAATTCGAACAAAGAAATTATGACCTTCCGAAGTTGGAGGTCACACCTAAATAGGCAGCCCTACCCTGCTAGCCTACCCAACCAGCACTAACCGGCCGGAACTAACCAGCCTGATTGCCCAATGTACTCCACAGGAACATGGCTACAATATTGACTCAATGGGTTTGTAGAGTCAGAAACAGCCGAACATAATGGTCGGACGAAGAAGTTATATTCAAAGTTGGAGGTCACTGTCGTGGCCACTACGGCTGGCCTACCCAACCGGCACTAACCGGCCCGGCCTTCGCGGACCAAATTGCCCAATGTCATCGGGAATATGGATGCAATATTGACCCAATGGTCTTTCGAGTCGAGAACACGAGAATCAAAGTTCGGACCCCGAAAAGTTATGACCTTCCGAAGTTGGAGGTCATGCATGAATCGGCAGCCCTACCCGGCTAGCCTACCCAACCAGCACTAACCGGCTGGCACTAACTGGCTCGATTTCCCAATGTACTCTACAGGACCATGAATGAAATTTTGATTCAATGGGCTTTCCATAGAGTCTAAGAACACCCAAATCGGAGTTCGGACAAAAAATTATGACCTTTCGAAGTTGGAGGTCATGCATGATCCTAGCCGGACGAAACCCATCCGGGGTGAACCCATCCGGGGTGACCCCATCCAGGGGTGAAAACCATCGGGCTGTGAACAATGGGCTGACCCCATCCGGGGCTGGCTGAACCATCGGGGCGGCCTTGGTGGATAACTTCCTTGACTAGGCGTGCATTAAGCGGACCATAACTTGAAGTACACATAGGTCTAATTTGAAATTAAAAAGCCCTAACATCAAGTTCAGCGATGTGGCTACAATTACGAAGGACTCACTGCAAACTCCTTTATTTCCTACCCAAAACTAGTTCTAAAAATTCGGTTAATGTGTACTACAATATGGCGACTTCCATGGTTCAAAAACACAACCCAACATTCACCAAGGCGAACAACCCGACACCATTATTCATTTTAACTCTAACACATAAATGGAACACAAGGACAATTACTTAGTCTTAAAAATCAGTCCGCGGACTGTCCATAAACGATCCACGGAATCTCGGCTTGTCCCAAAAGTCTTGGAACGGTTTACCTGACCACTGGGGCCTCACACAACCCGTGCCATTTGAATGGCGCCATGATTAAACCCAGTAGGAGAAAACCCTGCCTCTTGGAGTTTTTCAAAACTCCCCAACTTCGATCTCTATGCGAAGCCCTTGCCGTGAGGTTGAACTCTTCCTCTTGCTCCGCCTGAAACCGCCGGTTCGATCGTCGGGAAATTTAGAGAGAATGTGGAGTCTCTCTCTCTAAAACTCTCTCTTTTTCTTCCTCTTTCTTTTCTGCTCTTTTCTTTTCTCCCATCCCACTGCTTGGTCGAAGATGAGGTACAGACTTGTGGCACTCACTTGCCACATGTCCAATTTCTCATTGGCTCTTAGAGTTTCCTTATGCTCTTGTCAATGCTGAGATTTCCCTCACAATGACATGATGTCACATGTCACCTATAGTAATCCCAGGCTCATTGTTTGACTTGCTCACAGCTTGACATGTGCCTCAATGTGAGCCATTCAACACTTGCCACATGTCACGCGTCACTCTCGGTGCCTCGAAGAACGTGAAATTCCGACTATCTCAGAATTCTACGAAATATGACACGGTAGCTAGATTTCGTAAGACAATTCCAATAGTGAAGTCTATTTCGTCATCCGAGATCTAGAAAAAAAATCCAGATTTTGAACAAATTTTACCATTCTACCATTTTTCGAAAATTCGGATTTTCCGGGGTTTCGCAGTTGGTGTTCGATGTATGTCGTGAGGACATGGTTAATCGACACTATGTTTAGTGTTCGATGGTGAGCTTAGTAAAATGGGACATCATTCAAATTGAGGCTCACGGTTGCATGACATGAAAAGTACGTGTGTAAATGGGTGAAGCAAGTAGGGATAGACACCCCCTCAGGTGAAAAACCTGGTATATGGTTTAGACATGAAACCATCGGTGAAAGCTCGTAAAATATGTTGTATAGGCATGCGGCATCTTGCGATGAGAACCTGGAAATCTGTGGCCCACAAATGCATAACACACAGTACTTGGTAAGGAAATAAGTAGGCATTGGGGGTATCCAATGTGTCTATAATTACAAAACAAAAATCTTTTGTTTTGGAAAAAGGGTTAGGGGCGAGATGCCCTTGACGGTTTTTCACACTTGACATATGCAGGTGTGAGGGAGTCAATGAGGACTTAGGATTTGAGCAATGAGTGGCATACTGCATTCATGACATGTAGACATTAAGGTACAGTAGAGTATAGATACGTGAATGCGTGTGATTGTATGTATGTCATTAAGTAATGGCGTTTAGCGGGAGTAGCACTTTTGCAGGAGAATTACTTTACCTGAGGCATTGCTTCATCCGTCGTGGGACCACGCTGGTACAAGGAGGTATAGGAGACGGCGCTCCCTACGAGGCCGTGATTGCGAGAAGCTAGACATGTGGCGCTAGTAACATTTTTGTATAAAAGGATTTTATAAAATTCTTTTGGAATATTGTATAAATAGTCGGGTATGTAATAATAGTAAGAGGGTCGTGATTGGACCCCTACGGACTGTAATTATTCAATTTATTTTCATATTTTAGATTTAAATATGAATGAATAGGTCCCAGTGAAGGGACATATGGAAGTGGTGCCGAGTAACTCGGTGTCCATGGATAGTTGGTACCGGTCCGGTACAAAGACTTAGGTGCGAGACGACCTAAGACAGAAATTCCGTTGGTTGACGGGTGATCAACGGGACCCCCAAAAATTGGGGCGTCACAAGTTTGGCTCTAGACAAACCTTGGAGGCATGCTTATTTTCGGTTCATTGATGAAATCATAGATAGGTTATATGTCTTCAAGATAGTGAATATGACTCGTGTAAAAAGGAAGATAGCGATAATTGGAGTTCATGGTTGAGAAGGTAGTATTACACAATTTCCTATTGTTTTTCCTTTTCACTTCTTTTTTTCATCTATTTTTTTTTAATTCATTGTATTTTTGGTGTTATGACTATCATCACAATGAATGCAACTATTTTGCAGATGATGGTAGGGCTTCATAGTAACAAACATAATGCAAAAAAGAAATATCGCTTGGGTTGTTGTACCTATATATAAGGAGTGAACTTTAGTTGGTCTGTGACCCGACCAATGAACCAAGTCTCGACCATATGATATAGATCTTTTGAAGAAAATGAGTTTGCAGGCGGGCGTGGTATCAGGGGCATGGCCAAAGTTATAGTTACAATTTTAGTCTTGCTTTACTAAAGGTGGTTTGACCTATGGTGGAGGCATTTTAAAGCATCAACTAAAAGAGATGACTATGGATGGGGTTATTTTTTTAACGCAACTAAAAGTGGTATGGATGGGGTATTTTTTGGCCTTGACTAAAATAATTGGCTTTGGATGAGGTTATTTTACATGTATTAAAAAATTAGCTGGATGGGGCGTTTTTAGGCTGCCCAGTAAAGGGTGAGCTTTGGATCGGGGGGCATTTTGGCCGCAGCTAAAAAATTAGCTGATGGATGGGGCGTGCATGACTAAGGAGTTTAACTTTTGGATGGGGTTATTTTAATCCTTATTAAAGAGTGGCTATGGATGGGGATATTTTTTGGTACTGTAAGATGAGCAAAGAAACTAAAATGATGGTTATGGATAGACGATTTTTTGGGCCTTGGCCCAAAGGATGGCTATAGATGGGTTATTTTGTAGCTACAACTAAAATGGTGACTATGAATGGGGACTTTTTTGGCCGCAACTAAAAGAGTTATTTACAGATGACATCGTTTCCTTGGCCGCAACTATAAGAGGATATTTGACTGATGAAAAAAACATATTAGTTGCTCCGAGAAACGCTATTTTATTTTAAATTAATTTAAGTTGGATTGACATGGCTGCTGAAAAGCAGTGAGATAGCATTGAAAACAAAGTATTCAACCAAAATATCCAAATTTACAAAATATCTGAAAAACTACATCAACAAAAAATGAATAACATTGAAAACAAAGTATTCAAGCTCTTGGCAGTGTAATATTGTTTTTAGCTCAAGAGCTACACGCTTTAAGCTTGAGGCGTCGTGATGCATTCAAATAAACCAAATAGTGCCAACAAGAAGGATCTGAATGCATCACGGCAGATAGAGTGGAAACCAAAATCGCCCCATATTTTTTCTTCTAAATGCAATGTCAAACCAAAAACTGATTTAGAGTAAATAAAAAGTGCCTGAAACAATTAAGCTCATGCAGCTAAGAAGAAAAATAAAACTAAATACTCAAACATACCCAAGATAATAAAACCAAGTAATTCCATCGAAAGGCTAAAAGCATAACACAAAGACAGCGTAAGCTAGATGGCTGATAAAATAAAATACTCAATGACTTTATTTTTTCTTCCATGAGATAAAGTCAAACATTCCTGGACGATAAAACCAAACAACAGTCCAAAACAGAAACTAAAGCAAACACAAAAAGACAGCACACTAGCGCAGCACGTAAAACCGTCCTATAACCGACATTTTATGAACACGGAAATCTGTTTGTAACTGCTGTCTAAAGGTTTATGTACCAAATATTATGTCCTAGCACTTCAGATTTGCACGCTTTTAGTTTGAACCATGTGAGATGTGATGTTTCTTTGAATATCTTGGTGCATAGGAGCAGCGAGTAGAGTTTTTTTTTCAGTACTTGGGATGATGATAACATGTATCTATTTAGTGGAAAGGCTTTGTTTAGTAAGGAAAACCCATATGCTGTACTATAGATTTATGCTATGAAATAAAGGAAAACCCAAAATATTATATTCTGAACTCTTGTTTAACCATAATTTTTATCTGGAGTAAGTACCGAAATCAGTCCTTAAATATTTAATGTAACTGATTTGGCCATACTGACTGGTCTTACCTTCCTAGTTTTCTTAACTCTCCTGACCAACAATAACACTTGCTAATATCTGATATGGTAATACGCCAGCTCTTTTAGGCTCAGAAGTTATTAAGAATAGCAACAAGATTTTATTAGATAACGGCAGATCCTTCCACAATCAGGAAGATGCCCATAATTTGGCCTACCCCATCAGTTCTTCCTCTTGGTGAGACTTTGAAGGCCATGCATAAACATCAACAAAGTGCAAGTAGGGAGACCCTATATACATTTTTCCGTCATAAACTGCTACTTCACTAATAGTGCCCCGTGTGTCAAGGGAGATTGCCTCCAAAATCATGCCATCTCCAGTAATTCTTAGCCCTGGAGATTGCTGCTGTGATGGACAGGTCCTGTTTCATCTCCAACAGGTCCCTGTACAACTAAGCTCCTACAATACTAAAACTAATGGATGACAACCAACTCTCAAGAAAGAAAAAATCTACATGAAGAGGGGCAATTGATACCAGATGCCATAATGAGAATCTATATGTAAAGGAAAAATTAACAGGTAGGCTATCCAATCAATGAGACCTAGCTCATGGGGTTACTAGCAAGCTTTATTCCAAACTTGCATAATAGAAAGATAGTTTTACTAAGAAAATTCTTGTGGTATAATACAACAAAAAAACAAAGCGTATCTATATTCTATGCATACTCAACTCCCTTTTCACAACATTGGCCTTATTGGTCAGGAAGTCTTGCTGAAATTGAAGCATTTGCTGAAATTTAAGGAGCAAGGATTAAATACTGAGGGGTACTACAAGAACAGGGAAATGTGGGAAACATTAGAAAACCATTTATCTGCAAGCAGGCTAATAATATTGTGGATTGGTGATAATTGTCCAGTTATTGATCCATCCATAGTCAAGGTCAAGAGTTGTGAGGCCTCCTCTCAGATAACTCCATTCCTGTGAATAACAAAGCCAGAAGAAAGCTTTCAGTTAACATGCAGCTAAGAATAGGATATAATCAACTTAAAGGCCAGCTTCCACTGAATTCACCAAATGGCAATGGAAGGATATTGCATTCAATGGGTACAAAAACCTCTAGTCACTTTAAAAACTATTTATTATTTAAGGAGAAGATTCACCAGTTGCTTGGTAGACCTTAAATCCTGGTTGCTTCTTATCTTCCTTGTCCTCTTTCCATCTCCCTTGTATTTTAATCTTTCTTCTTCTGTTTTTAAGATAGCACAAAAGTTAAATTATGGAAGCAAGATGGTTGAGGTTAAAAGCCCATGGGGCATCAATTCAGCTGTAGTGAGTAAAAATTGTGGGGTTTAAAAGGTATCCGTAGCAGATTTGTTCTAACTCCTACAAGAGTGATATAGAATTATAAAATTTGAAGACAATAAAATATTCTACTCTGGAAGTTACACTGTCCCATGGTGTAGAAGGTTTGATTTTCTAACATCCCTTTCCACTTAATATAGAAGAGACCTTTTGGATATGAAACAGGGCATCCTTCAGAGGTTTGACATTTTCTTAATGATATGGAGGCTTCCAGTGATGAGAATTTTATAGTGAAACTTCTTTCGTTTCTTAAAATTTTCCCACATTTTTTCATCATTAATCCCGTGAAGCAATTAGACAATTACAAACTAAATTTATTACTTCTAGGTCATTATTGTTCACCTTCTCTCCAATCACTATATCAAACCTAATTAAACATCCACTCCACTCCTACATAAACTGAAATCCTATTTCAAGTACATAATGCAATAAATTGAAACAAAATCACCAGATAAAGATTGTTACATAATGCGTATAGGCTTGGCAGCACCATAAAAAGCCTCAATTGCTCCTGCTGAGCCTCCACGAACCTATCAGAAACAAAGAAAACACTTTCAATAAACTACCGTAACGGTATGTGCAATCTCTCATGCATATAAGCAAAGTTCTTCAGTCATTTCTGGTTTTTTCTAGGGTTTTCCGATGAACCAAACAGACGAGTTAATGAGACCTGTCGGGTGACGGATCCATCGAGAATGAGCCGAATCCCATAGTGGGAAATCGAGGAAGGAGACTTGACGATGATTTTGCCTCGAAGAGATTCCTGAAATTCAAGATTTAGAATAAAATTCATAGAAAGAAAATACGAGATAAAATTTGGGGAGAAAATGTGATTACGGCGGAAAGTAGACGCAGTTAGTCGGTTTGACTTATTGACATTGCTCACGCTCTCTACCCGCAAAGGCGAGTTCAGTGGAACAAGGTTATGCGAATTTATCTCTTCAAGTTTCAACATTATATCAAATGCTGTCGAATAATTATTTTTGACAATGATTTCAAATAAATAAATAAATAACCATTTCGGATGCTTTACGCTTTTAAAATGTAAAATATAATAATGATTGTTATATAAAATATAGTAATCCCATATCTAAAAAACAAAATTATTGTGTTACATTTTAAAGTGTTTTTAAAGCAATTGTTATGTTTCACAATTATCATATATTCTAAAAATAAGAGATTAAAATTCGAACTCAAGATTTTTACATTTAAATCCCTAATAAATTCTAATATTTTATAAAAGATCAACACTTAGCTTGAAGTATTTGGCCAAGCTTCAAATAAGTAGCCTATATAAGAATCTCACAAATAAGAACTCTGCCTACTCACAACCATAAGAGTCATTTTTGGGCTACACTCAATCTGCTCTGAACTATAGTCACTTTTAGTCAGACTAATCCTATATAACTATAAAGCTCAGACTAAATAAAATTAATCATATCCGTAACTATAAAATCACTTTACTGGAGATCAACCTAAACGCAACTATAGACCTACTTTTAATCGCACGCAATTCCCATCCCAACATTATAAAGCCACTTTAACAGATTCAATCCTAAATTCCAATCCATAGAAATACTTACTGAGATACAATCCTTATCCAACTATAGAAATACTTCAGAATACACCAATAAATACAAAACTAAAAACATGCTTAGCTACAATTTTTTGGTTTCCAACTAAAGATCATCCCCATGTCACTCTTTTCTCAGTGCTAGCAATTTATTCTCAATGCTTATATTTTATTAAATGATTTCAAATCAGAATTGAAAGTAGTGATTTATATATATATATATATATATATATATATATATATATATATACATATATATATACATATATATACATGTGTGTAAAAGATGTGTATGTATATGTTGTTTACATTTCTATTGTAAATAAGTCTAAATTTTGCTTACATTGAAACCAATTATATATATTTATTTACTTCTTTCATATTGAATACAACATTGAATTCTCCATATGGTAATTGAAGATTTCTTTTAGCACTGTTGTTTGGAAACACTATGTTTGTAAAGTTTGCATATTATTTTTCTTAATGTAGCTTTGTTATTTGTAAGTTGTAATTTATGAGGGAGAAGTTGTAATATTAAATTCGATACTCTAAGTTACTTTTTATATTTTTAGTTCTAAAAAAATGTCTTTCAAATTTTATGTATCTTTTAAAAGACTTCAGTAGATTACCGTTTAAAATACCCCAAATTAAGGCATAATATGTAATACATTTTCTTGCAGGCCAATTGATCTGATTGTTGGAAATGGCTTGGGTTCAACTGAAACATTGAATTACATTATTTAGAAAATTGCATGAATACATAAAGGCAGTCATGTAATGCTGAGAAACAAAGGTAAGCAGTGCTCATAATTTCCCATGAATTCTCTACTTGTTTAATCTTTTAAAACTTTATTTGTTTTACTTTATTAAAAATATAACTAACAAAAAAATTCTACACCTTTTTTACTTGTGTTATTAAAATTAATTTTCAAATCATTTTACATGCCTTAAAATTGGGACATAGAACAAAAATTATTTTCTTAAAGATTGAGATGAAATATGATAAACGGTGAGAATAATAATTTATTATATGACATTTTTATGCATAACAAAAATATTTTAAGATATATTCTAAAATAATAAAATCTCATAATATATCAACACAAAATATAAGGTTGTAAATGATAAGGATCTAATTATATAATAATAATAATAATAATAATAAAGATATATAATAATAACAATAATAATAAAAATGTAATAA
This sequence comes from Tetrastigma voinierianum, assembly GCA_016808115.1. Taxonomy (NCBI): domain Eukaryota; kingdom Viridiplantae; phylum Streptophyta; class Magnoliopsida; order Vitales; family Vitaceae; genus Tetrastigma; species Tetrastigma voinierianum. Next base: position 45,148 of record JAEQBH010007711.1, on the reverse strand, counting down.
TAAAATTAAAAATATTTTTATATCTATATAAATATTATTCTTACTTCTTTTAATGATATTTTAAATTTTGCAAATATTAAGTATGTATTTACGACGTCACCTGTCAAAACGCTGCTCAACTGATCGTCGGGATCATTAAACAATGAATTGATACTTTTCATTTAACGAATCTGGCCCTCGATTTTTAAAACATTGACTATAAACTTGGGTCCTTGTAAGGATATAATAAATAGCACTATTTAATATACAAAGCTTAATAAAGTTAAAAAAATTACCACTTAAGAATCTGGTTCAAAATTTCAAATATAATTTTAGTATAACCTTCAAGTGGTTGAGGGGAATGTCCACAATGAAAAATATACTTGAACCTAATTAATTACTACCATTATTCTTCATCACCTCTAACTATTTGTAAATATTTCCAATAAAATTGTTTTTCATCATTTCATTTCGTTAGGCAAAATATGCCTAATAACATTGCAAATGCACAATAAAACTCTCACAATAAAACTATTTTAAGTATAAGAAATGTATATAAAACATATATACTATGGAAGCCCATCACCTTGGAGCTCTAAGAACCAAGTAAGGGAATATGAGCCTTCTGTTAACATACATTCTCAAGCAATGCTTGAGGACTCTATAGAATGGCAATTAGAAGGCGTGAGTCCATCCCATCCACATCCTATTTATTGAAATTATTTCTCATTCTCATTCTACTTAAAATATTAAATGGAGGGGGGATGGTTGAGACAGGTATGTCATGAATGGGAAATTCTCGTACCCATTCCCTTAGCTTTTATGTTTTTGCTTTTATTTTTATTATATTATAAATAAATAAAATATTATATTTTTATAATCTATTTACATTAAAAAATTATTATTATTATTATTATTAAAATATAAATAAAAAAGTAAAATAAAATCATTTTTTACATAATCGGGTAATATAATAACTAAACAATACCTTAACCCACCCAAACCAATCAAAACTAATTACATTATCTAATACTCATTCAAAAAAGGAGGCGTATGATAAAGCAACTCAAAAAAAAAATCCACTAATTGTCATCCTTGGCACCCAACTCACATCCTTTTTAATCAAAAGCTGATATGTCACCACAACTCTCATATTGACTTTCGTTATTGAATATTTAGTTAACTCTGGATAATCTTATATCCTTAATGGAATATAAGTTATAAGAAAGTTTAAGAAGTCTCCAAACATATTTCCGAAATTAAAAATAATAATTGAAATTGTTAAGTTTTTACTTCACTTTCCGTGAGAATATAATATTATAATGATTTAATGCAAGTGAATGAGTTTGATAATTGTCCAACTCATACTTGGTTTATTTCATCATTTGTATTTATTATTTTACACCTGATTATATATTACTTAAACATTCTGTCAGTATATCAAATTAATATAATGCATCAAAACTTCTTAAAATCATTTCAAGTAACTCTCATATTAATAATAAACTGTATATTAAATCACGTTTTCTGTTTTAAGCACACCTTTTCGAGTAACTTTGAACTTTTCCCATGGGACAGTGACTCCAAGAGGTTCACTGGTGGCATCTGGATTCCTCTTTTTAAATAAGTCCACATGTGGACGAGAGAGGAAAGAAGAAAGACTTTTTCCTTAGATTTTTTTTTCTTTTTTATAAATTTTTCTTCATGTTTGCATTGACTACAACTGTAAGGATTGTATTAATTAATATAATATTCGGAATTAAAAACTCCCTCTATGCAATTTCATTATTTGACGTTAACTCAAGGCTTGAAATGAATTATTTATCACCAGGTGGGCCGCCCAAGAAAATGCTCTATCTGCTCTCTAAAGGAGTCAAACAAGCTATCACATTTTCAGTGTTTAATTTCATTACTATTTTTCAGGCATCATAGTTGCTGCAGTATCTAATAATGCATGGCTGAAAGGTCTTTCCTTCAAATTATCACAATATTTTACTACTATTAAACAAATTGAATCCTTCAAAATACTCTCAACAGTTGCTGAATCTTCCAGAGCCTTAACAAGGAGAGAATAATTCCTCCTGTTTCTGATCCTCTTCGCCTTTTTTCTCAGCAAACTGTCCCAAGTTGGGCCCTGTGATCAATTCCAGTACTACTGATGCTGAAATGAGAGGAAAGCCCTTGAATTTAAAAGCTGGTCTGGTGATCCTTCAGGTCGGCTTTCCGGTTTGGTGGAGATTGTTGCAATGGAAAAGTGGATTGTGTACGTGATCTGGACATGTTAGTAAAGCTGACCAGAAACTTATCAACCCAGTGAAGCAGTGTTTCTCCTGAGTGGCCAGACAAGATTCTCACGACTGAAATATTTGGAATTATCTGACTTGAGCTCCATGAATTGAGTGTATCTGATCCCCATCTCAATAGGAAATCTTGACAACTTAAGATATCTTGATTTTATGACAACTCAATCTCTCTGGTTCAATCATCCATTGAAGGCTGTTGTTGTTGGAGGAATTAATCCCTCCCACAACATAATGAATGGACCATCCCAGAAAGCATAGGACAACTTAAAGAGCCCATACCTGCAACTTCGATTGGAACTTGACGGGGGGGCTGTATCTGAAATTCACTCATGGCCACTGGAACATTTCTCCATATATTTATCCCCAAAGCACAAAAACTCTCTCTGGTTTTCGATACCAAAGTGACTGATTCTCCTTTCAGTCTCAAGGTTATCAAAATCGGCAACTGCAAACTGTCTAGCACATCTCTGCCTGGCTGGAACCTGTAAAGGAACCTACCATAATCCTCCGTAATGTTGGGATTTGCACACACACCAGAAATGGTGGAATCTGTTCCCCACAGCTGTGTGGTTGGATCTTTCCAGAACCAATTAAGGAAAGCTCCCACCCCACTATCATCTTCGGCACCTCCCATGGATGGAGTATGGCAGATTTAAGTTCCAACCGCTTGGAAGGCCCACTCCCACTTTGGTATAATCTGACATATTTCCGTCTGGGAAACAATCTATTATCAGGTCCCATTCCCTCCAATATTGGGGACTTATCAAGCTTGAGAGTCCTTGCTCTTTTTGGGAACTTGTTGAATGGGAGCATCCCCTCATCATTAAGTAAATTGAAATATTCAAGGTTCATTGATCTCTCAGATAACCATTTATCTGGAAAGATTCCATACAATTGGAACGACACCAAAATGCTTAACGTCCTTGATTTATCCAAGAACAGACTAGATGAGATTCCAACCATTATGTCTGATGGAGATAATTTGCATTTGTTGTCACTGAGCGATAAATGTTCTTTCCGGGGAAATCCTCCAAGCTTACTGAACTGTACAGGCCCAACCCCTTGATCTTGGAAATAACAGGTTATCGGGTGAGATTCCCATTTGGATCGAGAGAATGGGATTACTGACACAGCTACGCCTAAGGCAAATATGTTGACAGGAAATATTCCTCAACAACTATGTGGGCTTGATATTCGAATTTTTGGACCTCGCACATAATAATCTTATCAGGATCCATCCCTCCGATGCTAAGCCATTTGAGTTTTAAAATTTATGGCCTTGTTAGATACTCCGCTGATGACTGTATGTTGATTACTACACGGAGAGAATGGACCTAGTTGTTAAAGGAAAGAAATGGAGTTTCAGAGGATACTTTCAATTGTGAAGTTGATAGACCTTTCTAGTAATAAATTTATTGGGAGATCCTACATGTACACACAACCTCTCAACCTTGGGTACCCTTGAATTTGTCCTGTAACCACTTAACTGGAGAGATACCTGAGACATTGGAGCCGCTACACTAAAACGACCTTCGAGCAATCGCCTTCAGGCTGATTCCTGAGCATGTCTTCATAACTCATTGAGCCATTTGAACCTGTCGCATAACCTCCTATCAGGACCCATTCCAACAACCAACCAGTTCCGGACATTCAATGATCCATCCATGTACGAGGGTAACCCAGGACTTTGTGGGGTTCCATTGTCAACCCAGTGCTCCACTCCTAACGAAGCTCAAAAAGATGAGGGAGATGAAAATGAAGATGATGAAGATGGGTGGGTAATGTCATGGTTCTTCGCTGCCACGGGATTAGGCTTTCCAGTGGGTTTTGGGCAGTATGGCACTCTGGCTCTGAAGAACTCTTGAGGCATGCTTATTTTCTAGTTTGTTGATGAGGCCAAAACAGGTTGTATGTCCTTATTAAAATAAATGAAGTTCGTTTAAAGGAAGATGGTAAATAAATGATGGAACTCATGTTTGAAGTGGTAGTTATCTTACATATCTTCCCTTTTTCCGAGCGATGAGCGTAGGAATCACATTGCAATGAATACATCTATTTTGCAGAGGATGATGTGATTCGAAAGCAACAAAATCATGAAAAACAAAGCAAAGATGAAGTCCAATGTATAAGGTAATGCAAAACTATCTCCATCACACAAAGTGGGTTGTCAATCTTGTTATACATATTCAAATTTTATTAAATGACTTCCCTTGAATTGGAAACAAAGATTTTTGAACTTGTGGAGTCATGCATAGAAAACTTTTGTTAGGAAAATTGGTTGAACCTAAATTTTACTTGTTGGAAACCATGGACCCATTTCTATCCATATTGGAATGATATTGTCTACTTTGGGCCTAAATTCTCGTAGTTTTGTTTTTGAGCTTTTCCCTTAAAAGACCTTATACCAATTGGATGTTATCCATGTTTATATACTCATAAGCCTTCTCATTCTTAACCGATGGTAGACATTTGGCAGATCAAGGCATGCCTTACAATCCTCCCCAACAAAGTTCGCCCAGCCTCTCAAAACTGTGATTTCCTTTACCTGCACGGCACACTACTCTACATGAAGCAATTCATTTGTTAGGAAGGCCCACCACATCATTTTGTTTGGCTTCAACCCACACGGTTAAGCTTGAATCCGGCTTTGATACCACTTGTTAGGAAACCTCATAGACCCATGCATCCCTATCCATCGATACGACACGTCCAATTTCGCCCAAGCTCTTTCACAGGTTTATTCGGGGCCCCAAAAAGGCCTACATACCAACTAACGTTATCCACGCTTATATACTCATGTTTTCTCATTCCTAACCGACACAGATATTTACGGCATTTCTCAAGATAATTAACAACCTGTGCTATAACACAAATCTCAATATTACATAAAGTTGAAGTTTAGTATGTGTGTTTACATGTTTCAGATAGAAAACAATGGAGAATCAATATGGTGACTGAAGAATTATTGATTTGGCACTAGTGTTAAAGAAATGAAGTGTTTGAAATATTAGTTAGCAGTTATATTTCTTTAGATGCTCTGCTACCGATAAACAGCTGAAGTCGTGTTTGACAAGGTTTATGCTAAACTTACTTTTTGATGTCTTATGGTAAATAAATAAATGTCCCTTTCAACTTCTCTATCATTTATGTTTGTTAATTAGTAGCTTTTTCCTCTGTTCATTTAGAATTTAATTGTAGATTAATGAAAAATATTTCTTCAAAGCCAGCACTCATCAACGCCATAACAAAACCATCAGATTTGATCAGACTGTAAACTCCATGGAAGCAGACTAATGAATACAAATTCAAACCTTTTTCATTTCTATAGAACAGTAAAAACATGGCATCTGGTTCGTGGATCACTTTACAACTCTGAACAAAGCTTAGTAATGCTGATTTAGAAGCAGAACTTCACCTGAAAGCACAGACAGAACAAAGATTAGCTTACCTTATGCAGCAACTATGGGCAGGGCTGAGCTCAATATATATATATATATATATATAAGATATATATATATATATATATATATATATATATACAAATGATATTTATCCAATGAATCAACCACTTCCAGCTAGGGTTGAAGTCTTGAAGGTGCAGATCCAATGGGCCATTCTTCAGATAAGGTTCTATATCAATATCTAAATTTATAGCAATAGTTGAAATTGAGTACATGGCCCATAAAGGACTGAGAAGTCCTCATCAATTGTTTTTTTTTTCTTTTCATGATTGGCATTGGCATTGGCATTAAAAGTTGAGATTAAAATAATTTTTCGGCCCAAATGGTAGTTGAATGGGTCGAATAGATAGGTCAAGCCCTAACTGTACGAGGCGAACCCAATTCGATAAAGCCTAAGCCCGTGAGAATCAGCCCATAGAAAGGTCCATGAACATTTATGAAATTTGTAAATTTTTCAAAGTTGTCAGTAAAGAATATTGAGACTCTTTCTCAAAGACAAACATTGAGCAGTAATCTTTTCTCCAAGTCAGGACATGGACGTGGCTAGTTATTTGAATGATGGAAAGTTACTTGGGGAGCAAGACTCCTTAGTGGAGACATGGACAGTTATTGGAGAAAGTGGGCTAGTGCAGCTACTCAAAAATGCCTATAAAAGGATGACTCAACACCAATTTATGATCAACTAAGACTCAAAACGAGCAAAAGCATTTCAGCATTTCTCTCTTATTTTTTTCTACAAGCTCATTACTGCCATTTTTATTCTAAATTAATTTTACATGTTTTTCAAGCATTTGTTACTTCAAAGTTTTCTTGTTTTCAAGATTTGATCTTCAATTTTATTCTATAATGAAATCTACTATTTTCAAGCTAGTACATTAAATTTTCTCTAAAGATTCAATTCAGTCCATGCAATTTTAATTCTCAAGGCTTTTTCCGACAGAATCAGAACTATAAAGGAACTGTGGAATCCATTTTTCTCTTGAACAAGGATTTGCACAGCTTTCGCTTGGGAAAGATTTTAATTTCCTGGCACTCCCGCCCATTCTCCAATTTTCGTGCTTTTTGTATGTTCTGTTGAATTCCACTATAAAATCCACTTAAACATATTTTTGGCATACCTGGTGGGACACATTATTGTGAAAATCCACACTTTTTTTTTGTTTTTTTATATAGTTGTGCATATTCCATGGTGGGACACTTTTTGCTGAAGAATGTCACCAAAATTAAGGAGTAAGACAGCCGTAGATTCTTCGAACTCAAAATCTGATGCTGCATAAGCAGCATAGGAAGGAAAAGTTTCAACCCTGGTGGAATAGATAGAAAACCTGATGAATCCTCCAGTACAACAGTAGGGGAATCCACCTAAGAGCCTTATTAAACAAGTGGAAGGAAGGTGCGTGTACGTGGATGTACCCTATTATTTTCTTTAATAATTTTAATGAATTTCAAACACTCATGCAAGAAATAAAGAGCCATACTACCTTTATGGAAGAAATGAAATGGCAATCTCAATCCATCCTGGAGAACCTTAGAGAAATGGGACAACCAAGGCAGGAAGTTGCTTCTAAGCCTAAACTCGAGGGGCAACATTCCAAGAACCTTCAAGAAGCTGGTGAATTTCACTACTCACCTATGTAGGTAGAGGTCAGATACCTTCCTCCCCATAGAAGAGAGGGTGGTACTTTAGAGAACATAGTAGGGGGAAGACCTAATGCAACCAGAACCATAGCCCCTAATAGGATTTTTGCTCAGATTAATCCACTTACATAACCTAGAGCATATGAATGGGACTTTTCTAATGGAGGCCTGGGGCATCATATAGCGCCTCAAGCAGAGTGAATGGCAACAGTGACAAGTTCAACAAGTTCTCACGCCGGGCAACCATCCCCAAAGACTAGATTTAGGAGTAACCCAAGAGGTGGTGAGTTATATACAGCCTATGCATATCAAGCACCTGTAGCCTCTAGCAAACCCACAAATGAGTAGACGTGGAGAACCCCTACCCAAGGGGTAATGTGATCCTTGATTTCTCCTCGTTTTCTGCAGAAGATGACCAATCCACCTGGAGCATATCGCTAGATTCATCAGGCAATGTGGAGTTGCTAACGACAAGAATTTCTATCATTTCCAAGCTTAAACCCATTTCCTAACTTGACAAAGTGATTCACTGTATACAACATTGCCAACTAACCCCATTCGGGGTTGGGTAGAGATAGAAACTGTGCGCTGATACTTGGGTTTCAGTGGCCAAGCCCTAAGTGTGCATTGTAGAACTATCTAGAGTGAATCAAGGAAATTAGGAGACCGCTGATTTGTTCATCTCCCGGTTCAAGAAGATGAGAAACATATGCAAGAACCATCTTCTAGAGGACAGCACGGAAATACCCAAAGAGGTTTGGACACGAAGTTGAAGAAAAAAAAATTCCATGTATGAATTTAGAGATTTTTCATGAATTTGCACCTAAGGTATAAAATATGAGGAGCTCAAGGAAGAAAGTTACCTGAGGAAGAAATCCGTGGAACTGTATTGTCACAGTGTGAACCAGAGGTGGCAAGGATGCATCTATCTAATTATGTGACATTCACCGTCCTCTTTCTGAAATGCACATGATTTGTGGAAGAAGGCACAAATACTTGGTTCATAGGTTTAATATACTTTTGAGGTAGCGAAGACAGAGGAAATATTTGATTTTTTGATGAAAGAAAAATTCGTTACCTTCATTAAAGACCACCGGATCCCCAACAAGGATGAACTAAGGGGAAAGACTTACTGTAAATACCATAATTTATGGAACCACACTACTAATGCATGTTGGGGTTTCAAAAATGTCATACATGATAGGATCAACAAAGGGATACTCTAGATCCCTGACAAAAAAAAGGCTATGGCAGTCGATGAGGATCCTTTCCCACCAGTGGCCTTAATCAACATTGCTAACTTCGACCTAAGAGCATTAATAGAATCCAAGAAGGTGGAAAACTCTCTCCAAGAAAGGTATGGGTCCTTAAATGTTGTTTGGTCCATGTTGATAAGTTGAAAAAGGAGTGTCTATAGTTTGTACAAGGTTTCCATTGTGGATAAATGCAGCCAAGGATACAACAAGAAATAAAGTAAAGACAGGCCTACTCTCCAAGGAAATGAGACTTTCCTTGTGTACAAGAAGAACTCCCAGGAGACAGTTTGTCTTCAGAGAAATATACCAAAGGCTCACTCCTCCATAGGGTAGGTTCACCGCTCCAAAGGATAATGATGTAAGTAGATTAAGAGAATATTCCTCAAGAAATAGAGCCTTTTCCCTAAGGGGTTAGTTCACTCCTCCAAAGGGTAGGTTCTTTCTCCTAAGAAAGAAGATTGCAGACAACTTCACTTCTTCAAGGGAGAAGGAAGGACATGTCCCTCCAACATACATGTTTTTCAGAGGTGGACCCAGTTCCAAGGTACAAAATGATGCTTCTCAAGGAAAATTCACTTCTAAAAGATATAAGAAAACAAACATGTTTTTTTTTCAAGGGGAGAGGGTTGCTGCAGGATGGAAGGTCTCAGATGTGTATCATTCATCCCAGTGGTTTCCGGTCAAAGGTACATGTGGTACAACACAAAAATTTTCCCAAAGGCATTCTAAGACTCAGGAGAGAAGGATACAGATGCAAAGAGCAGTTGATAGAAGGAAGCTCATTGATGTACTTGATAAAACACTCTTGGCAGAGACCATGGAATTAGAGAAAGTAAAGGAAGGAATGGTTCCTATCTTCGAAAAAAAAAGTTTGGGCAGAAAGCTACAAAGGATACGGAGTCAATGAGGTGCAAATGAAGTAATGGACTCGAGGCCTTATTAATAAGCGAACCCTACTTCTTAAATCGTCTAATCGTTTCTACCATTGCTAGCTATTTTCAAGTTAAAAGGCAAGAGGAAGACTCAGAAAGGAGGTGTATGGGAAGACCTTCTCCACAGAGGAAGATAAGGACCACTTCGTGGGGTCAGAATCCTCTCAAAATTCAAAACCCCAAGGTGATACTTGAGAAACCCCAGAAATGATGAGGCACATAAAGCCTTTGTACGTAAGAGCCCATCTCAATGACAAACCTATATCAAGGTATTGATAGATACTTGGATCAAATCCGTGAAATGTAATGCCACAGATGTTGAGAGCTCTAGGAAGGAGCATTAGTGATCTAATAGAAATAGAGGTGTTTACTGGAGAAGTATCTAAGACTTGGGGGATACTACCTATAGATATCACCATTGGTAGAAAAACTGCATTATCTGCCTTCTTTATGATAGACTCTACTATAAATTACAACATTTTGCTAAGGAGGGACTAGATTCATGCCAATTGGTGTATGTCATCCTCTCTTCACCAGATCTTACTGTTTTGAAAGGGTAATGAAGTGGAAGTAGAAGGGCGAGGCGTATAAGTAGCCCTTCATGAGGCTACAAGCTTAGAAAGCTAGGCATTATGAGTAGGAATTCGGTCCGATCAAGTTCACTAGCAGAAAGAAAGATGGGGTCCCAAGGAAAGCATACATGGACTCAAAGGGTTCTGTGGAAATCTAAAAGGAGGCGACCAAACTCCTAAAGGTGACTATAATCGTGCTCTTTACAAAAAGTCGAAGGAGTGGTACATATATCGTGAGATTGATGATAACCGACATTTAAAGAGGAAAGTGGCGCAAAGAGTCGCACCCATATTCAAAGATTGCTTTGCTTGGAATTGACGACCTGTCGATCGTAAGTCATGGGAACACCGTCGCCTATCAAGCTCCGAGTTCCACCCTTTCAAAGAACCACCTAAAGAATGTCCAGGAGGTAGAGAGTTAAAAGTGAAAGAAGAGATTGAGAAGCTTTCAAGGCCAAATTCATCAAACCTACAAGGTATGTGTGTTATAGCAAAACATTGTCCCTAAGGATGAAAAGAATGTGAAACTTAGAGTTTGTGCACTTTAGGATTTAAATACGCCACTCCTAAAGACATGTATTTAATGCCTATTGCTGACATGTTAGTTGACTCCACCGCAAATAATGAATTATTGTCCTTCATGGACGGTTTCTCTAGGCATAACCAAATCCTAATAGTTTTTGATGATATATCTAAGACAAATTTTCCAATGCCTGCCCAGAACATTTGAATGGTCGGTCATGCCCTCGCTCAAGAATGACTATGCAACTTACCAAAGTGGCTATGAATGTCATCTTCCATGATATGTTAGGGCCACCACATGGAGATTTACATTAATGACATTTGTTAAACTCCTAAGAAGGTCGCCGAACACAGAATCATTTAAGGAAAAGTTTGAAGCACGAGATCCATCAATTAAAACTCAATCCACTCAAATGTGCTTTTGGAGTTCAAGCTAGAAATTTTTTAGGGTTTTTGGTTCACCAAAGAGGAGTGGAAGTGGATCAAAACAAAGCTAAAGCCATCATTTTAGCCAATGCTCCTCAAAATAAGAAAGAACTTCTTAAGTTCATGGGTTAGGTGAACTATTTACGGAGGTTCATCTCTAATCTGGTAGGGAAGACTAAGGTATTCTCTGACCTAATCAAGCTAAAAGAAGAAGAGTTTAAAATGAGGAATTAACATCGCATAATTCTTGATGGAATCAAAGGCTACCTTTCAAGCCCTCTTGTTTTAATGCTACCTCTAAGGGTCGGGCCACTCAAAATCTATTCATCACTATAAAAGAGTCTATGTATCGCTTTTCGCACAAATAATGTCAAGACCGAGCAAAGTTATTTACTATTTGGAGTATGGTCCTAAATTCAATAAACAAGGTATACACCTATCGAGAAGTTTTGTCATCTGCATTTTCCATGTATGAAATTGAGACATTACTTGATCAAGTTCAAGTGTATGTGGTCTCCCAAATCGACTGATGAAATACAAGCTGCTTCTACCCTTAATCATTTAATGTAATTTTAGAAATGGTTCTTGCTTGCTAGGAGTTCACCTTGATTAATTTTCCAACAACCGGGCCAAGGGTTGCTTTAACTAACTTCTAGCCGATCATCCTTCATTAGAAATTAAACCGTAAAGGATATGAATTAGGATATATGAAGCAGAAAGGCTGCCTGCTTCCAAGTCATGATACAAAACAGAATTCGTTAGAGTCAGATAGTTATCATGCCACCAAAAAGGATAAAGACTACTCGATTTTCTAACTCGCCTTCCAAGTGCACCAACAATCGTGTCGCATTATAAGGCTTTTAGTGATCTGGCTTAAGATCTGTCGAACTTACGCATATACATATCATCAGACCTCATCAGTGCTTCAAGTACCTAACATGGGGAATATAACCGCAACAACTTCTATTGTACCCTTATTACATCAAGCTTCACCAATCATAGATTCTTCCACTGTGGGATTTCACGTGCCTCTGGGGAATCAATTAAAGCACTTGTGCCAAAGATATATTCCTGGCGGTGAAGATGAGGAAGAATCGACCATAAGCTCACGCATAAGAAACCACACCAACGGCGAAAGGGGAATCTAACAGTCATCAGACAGACAAACAATGCAGAGACCCGAGACCAAGACCATTGTGGCATTAGAAGATCCTAGCAAAAGTGTGTCCCCTATAAGGTGAAAGCATAATCACAAAACTTCGTTTCATCGAAAGGAATTGTATAGAAAAAGCGGACCTAATGGGTTATCGTCGATGCCTATCCTTCCCAAACTAAGATGGAAGGATGAAGCAAGTCAGACTGTGAAACCAATTTCTTTCAGAGGATGGGCCATGGACTTAATTAGAAAATATACCTAGCTTTCATCAAAGGACACAACTTCATCTTACGGTTATAGACTACTTTTACTAAATAAAAGGGCAAAATCACTTACCAAAATCAAATTATCTTCAGATCGCATCATGAACGATTTCACCGGGTCAGAACGCCCTCGAAATCTAGCTAGCACGCGACTGGCCGAATTCCAAGATACGGAAAGTTGGCACGCTTTTTCAAGGCATCACGCTTCGTGCCGTGAAACGATTTTCTCGATGCGAAAAAGTCACATATAACACGTACTCATGTGTCATGGGCGGAAGTGAGTGAGAGAAATGACGAAAATGGATGGTCAGATAGCCAATGTCAAATCATAAGACAAAATGGTCATTTTGAATTTGACGAATGATACGAGACAAAACACTCAATAGCGCTCTTACAAACGGAAAAGTAGAGAAACGTGAGGAGAAGGGACTAAAGGAGTCAGAGATTGTTTTTTTTAGAGAGAACATCAATTTCCTCTCTAAAATGGGCGCATCCAACCGTCGAAAGTCTGCATGAAAGCCGTTTCACGCTAAGGTGAGGCAAACAGACTGCTTCGAGTTTCTTAAACTCCGCAGCAGGGTTTTCTCCTACTTCTGAGTTTTACACTTTGCTTACATTATGATATTTGAGTTGTTTGGAGGCCTTAACCACCATTGATTCTGCCCCAAACTCGGGACCTAATTATTAGGTTTAGAAACTCACGCAAACGCGACCAGCTCACCGTGGCTGCCTGGGGCTGCCAGCGCAGAAATGTTCTTTAGATCAGACAGATGTGTGTGTGAGGCCGAATGGCTATGAAATTCAATTCTAAAGTGAACCGATAATGAATATGAATAAATAGTAAAACCCTAGGGTTTTATCGTTTCATAGGAATAGTGACACCAAAATAAACTTTGTAAAGGAATCGTGTTCGTCGGTGAATTCAATTTGAATTGCTCGTTTGGATCATTACCAAGTTGAAGCACTATATGATAATGTAAATACATAAATATGTTTCGTGATTTAAAGTATGGGGAATATATGTATTATTATATTTGATGTGTTGGCGACAATGGAATTAACATCATGCATTCCATATGCACGGCAACTTTAACAATAGAAGGAGGTACGAGGTGATTTCTAGAGAAGAAGTTTTTAACGGCGACTAAATAATAATAATTATCGATGCAGTCCATATAAAATATCAATCGTCTGGAAATACCTAATCGATATACACTATAAGAATTAATTAAATATAACATCTCGAGACAACCCACTACTTATATCTGAGTAGCCTGACAAATAATAACAAATCTTGTTAAAAATAATGTTTCATAATGTAGGCTTAGAAAGTGTGAGGGAGCTCTGAGGACTCGGGTATGAGCCAGATGCATTCAAGCAGATCATGCATTCAATAACGTTGTTTACTTGAGCATCAGATATGCACTTAAAAAGTGAGGAAAGTGTACCCATTTACTGCGGATCTCCACTATCGAGCATTAGCTCACCCCAAGGAGGAACATATTTTCAGTACAGGAGCGCACGAGGAGATCTGGCCAGTCTTAGAGGCCGAGCTTTAGAAGAAAGCCTGAGGCTCAGGGTTCTTCTCGATGCATACATGTATTAGATTTTTATTTTAATATGTGTCGTATAAGAGTAAACTTTAACTCTTGGAAAACATGATATAGTCGATGTATGATGATGGATATCAGACATGCCCAAGAGGCCGTTTTTATTCATATATGTATCATGTGATTGACGCTGACAGGCACTAAGGGTAGAGCTCCTGGCAAAGGGAGACTCGCCTGATTTTGAGAGACGTCGTCACCCGACATTCACAAGTGTTTCCGCTGGTCGACGGTAGTCACTGCACTTCGGATTGGCGCTATAGCACCCTTTGAAAAAGGTAGAGTAAAAGGATGTGATCCAATTTATCAAGGAGCAGATCATTCATAGATTTGGAATTCCACAGTCCATTACAACTTATCAAGGAACCATGTTCACTGGGGATGGGATGACTTATTTTTCCAAGGACTATGGCATTCAACTCATCAGATCCACTTTATGCCTGGGACAAATAGGCAAGCAAAAAGCTTTTAATATGTTGATAAGCATTCTAGAAGATCGGGAGGATAATCCTGAGATTGGCACATAATTTTATCTCGAGACCTTATGGGCTTATAGAATCTCTCGAAGAGATTCTATAGGTAAGTCCTGGCCTTCTAACCTATGGGGCAGGATGTAGTGCTTCCAATGGAGGTGGTAGCTCCTCTCAAAGACATATCCAAGCAAAATGGTCTTTTAATCTCTCAAGAATACAAAGAGCCATGATAATGGGAACTGAGGCTCGGATGGGAAGAGACACAAATCCACATCATGATCCGTAAAAGAAGGTGCTTGCTTCAAATTAAGTCGTCCTTAAGAAAGAGCTTTAAGAAAGCAGTTTGAAGGTGGAAAGCAATTACTCCGCTTCTAAGACAGAGAATTAGGGAAATGGTCTCTTAGCTAGAGGGACCATTCGTTCAACAAGTAGCTCTAAAATACCTATCAAGCATCAAGCCTTGAAAAGGAGCCACACAAAAGGTCCATCAATGGGAAGTACCTCAAAAAATACAAATGCTGGATACTACCAAGAAAAACTAAGGTAGGGAATGAGGGATAACAAGCAATATAGGTCTCATTGACTATTTTTGGATCTGGGAAACTATTCCTAATAGTTACTTTGAGTGATAAAGTAGGCTATTTTGGACACTCACTGCTCAAACCTTTTGTTCCTTAATGTCTTACTTGTTATACCCTCAATGTTTTATGAATAAATAAAGTAAGTCTCTTGACCTCTTTAAAATTTGGGAAATTATATACCAGCTTATAGTTTGAAAGGAAAGTAGGTTTGTGATCCTAGCTTAACTTTTAAAGCCAAAGGCATTTCTCAAGAATGGGTTTCATGAAGTCATAAATTTCTCCAAAAGTTATTCCATGACCACTTTGTGACCGTGAGAAATATGAGATGATCTAGCGACAAACATCAGCAAAAACCTCCATTTAGACGACTATGTCTCTAACTGGTCTGAAACTAATTCCAAACGGACAGGGTAATAAAATTTTCGTCTTAAAACTTGGTACGTGATTCTTCCATCTTTAACCGTCTCTTTAATCAAAGACGAAAGATTCCATCTATAATCGAGAGACGCATTAGAGGCATTATCCGTCTCTAATTCCCAAGGACTAATTCCGCTTAATCAGAGATACCAGAGTTCCGCCCGAATGAGACCGACAATAAAGTCCAGGTCTAATCACAGACCGAATAATTGTCTCGACCGCATGGAATCTTTCTTGCCTCAAATTCCATCTCTAATCAGAGATGGAAAATTTTGATCTCTACTTAGAGACCGAAACATTATGTCTATGATCAGGCCTATGATCAAAGACCGAAACATTCCGTCTTTGATCAGAGACCGAATTTTTCCATCTAAGATTAGAGACCGAAATTTTTCGTCTCTGAGCCGTCTCAAATCTGAGACGGAAAAATTCTGTCTCTATTTCGAATCAGAGACGGAAAAATCCGTCTCTATTCTGTTTATATATACTAATATTTTTTGTTGACATGTCTTGACTTTTCATACTGATCTTGTTGTCATTCAAAGCCAATTATATGCAATCATTAAGATGTAGTTTAGTAGTTAAATTAATAGATATGATTAAATAAGTTGAAATACACAATACTTTTAATTAATTATAAAATCAATAGTATTCTTAAATAACATAATGGTAATATTAGTGTCAAATATAGCTACTGATCAAGGAATTCAAATTAGTTTCAAATGGTAATGTTTCATGCACTTTTGTCAAGGAATTCAAATATTGAATTTGGTATTTGTCAAGATTGCTTATAAATATTTTTTTATAATATTATAATTCTTTTTCTAGTGGAAAATGAACTTATGGTCATATGGAACCAACTTCCAAAATTACATCAATTAAAATCTAATTGTTATAATAATAACAATTAGATCCTAAAGCAAAGAATATAGATTAATATTCAAAGAAAAAAACCATCATATATGCATGTTGATGAGTGTCCAAAAACACTCATTACAAGCCCGAGTTTAGCGCGATTTGGGATCAGTTTTCATATATATATATATATATATATATATATATATATAACCTCGTTTTGATTACTTTTCTAATATTTCTTTTCTTGGGTTTTTGTAGGAAAATACTGAAAATGTTAAATGGTTTGTAGGAGTCCTCGAGAAGATTGAGGTGTAATTAATAGCCCAACATCGTGACGCCCCAACATTGCGACGTTCCAACGTCGTAGCGTCCCAACGTTGTGACGTCCCAACGTCGCGACGTTACGGGAAGGACTTAACAAACCTTATCTCGTGAAGAAGCTATAAAAGGAATGGGAGAATCCAATTGGGGTTCAAAATCGCTTGCAGCATGGTTTGAGGAACCTTGACCAAAACAAAGAGGAAATGAGACTCTCAAGGCCTATCTTAGAGAGACTTGAAGAATCCGTGAGACCGCCATTCCTTCGTTTTTCAAGTTTATCCTTATTATTAAGTCTTGCTTTTCAATTGTATGAACTTAACATCATGAGGTTCTAATTTCATGGTCTAGGTGTTCATAGTGAATTGACATGAATACTTTGTTAAAGTGTTAACCTTCATACCCTATTATCTTATATATTTGTTTTATCATTAACTTATACTTGGTTGAAATCAACATATTAATTCTTTTATCAATCTTAATGTGAGGTTCTTTATAAGATCTCGAGAAGTGATTGGAAGAATTGGGATATAGTCAAGCAACCTAATAAACTTGGTAATATAGGATTATCAATAATTAAGAGGTTATGAGTTCTTTTTTGCATTCCATGCACCTTAATGCTTGAGTTTCAAGCTAAGGAGTGAAACTTAGTGATAAAGGGAGGTTAAATGACCTTATAGTTTCTAATATAATAGTCATTTTGAACATATAATAGATAATGAATGAGCCGTTAACATTACATAGTAGGACTATCCAAACAACTCCAACACCCTAACTCTCTTTGCACCCTTTGATCATTCTACACCAAGCACAAAATTGCATTAGTAGTAATTTAATTTGCTTTTATTTTCACTTAGCCATCATGATTGCCAGTTTGAATATTAAAGAAGTATTATAATTTTGGTACTTAGCATATTACAATTAAGGTTTTCCCTGTGGATTGATATCCGCATTTCAGTATTACTTTATTACTTCATGCGTATACTGCTTCGATTAGGAAGATTACACTTCTTATTACATATCCATAAAAACACAATCACGTAATCGCCATCGTTTTTGGTGCCGCTAATGTGAATTTCTATTGATTCGTGATGTTTATGCTAATATCAATACTAAGTACTTCTTTGGTACTTCGTACATTTGTTTTGATTTAATTTTACACTTTTTTTTTCTTTTGTTTGCGGAAGAACTCAGAGGTACTATAGTTGTATGCGACGAGAATCACAGAAATCTTATTCCTTTCAGATCCTAAAATTTAGAGACTTTGAAAAGAATTCAAAGGACATGAGAGACGAGCTAGAATAGGAACAAATACCATTGGACCAATGGAAGGGGCACAGATGACGATGCTGGTTCGACTAGCGTAGCATAAAACCCGGGATACGGCAAATATGGATACTATGTTGCCACCTATTAGAGATTATGGTCGCCCATCTACTGTTACTCCACCTGTGATTAGGAGACCAACAATACAAGCGAATAATTTCGAGCTCAAGCCCATCACTCTCCAAGCATCGTAAGGAATCTGGCCCACTAAGTCACACATGAGGATCCGAATGCTCATATCCCAAATTTTTTTCGAGGTGTGTGATACAAGAAATATAATGGGGTGAGCGATGATTATTTGACTTAGATTTCAGTTCATTCTCATTGAAGGAGAAAGCCAAGCATCAGCTAATTTCATAATCGGCTTGATTCAATGACATCATGGGATGACTTATCAAACAAATTTCTCGGGCGATTTTTTTCCACCAAATAAAGCCAAAGTCGAGAATCGACACAAGTAGCTTTATCAATATGAAGTGAGAGCAATCTATGAAGCATGGAAGAGATTCAAAGATTTGGTTGAGAAAATGCTCTCACCAGTTTCACTAATGTGTGGATGCAAGTCCATCATTTACAATGGTTTGAGCATCCCACTAGGACTTATCGATGCTTATACCGAGGAGCGACATGGGAAGAATGAAGTGGATGCTTATTAAATTCTTGAGAACATAGCCTTGGAATACTTGTCAATGGCCGCTTGAGAGAGAAAGACCAAGAATCCAACCTGGGTAGTTCAACTTAGACACGCTCACAAACTTATCTCGCCTCAAGTGTCTACACCTCAAAGCAATTATTTCTTTAACAATTAGGTTCTCAATTATCCGCGCATAAAGTCACAGCACATTTGGATGCGAGCACGTCATGGACCTCATCCCACCTCTCAGTGCCTAATGATGAATACCATGGGAGATTTGACTATTGAACAGGCTCAATATATGGCGAAGTTCCCTCAAAATCAAAACTTCAACCCATATGGTCAAAGTTACAATCCGGTGGAAGAACCATCCTAACTTTTCATGGAAAATCATACGCGTAATCCTACGGAGCAAGCCAAACCTCGTAACGTTCCTAAAATACCCTAACGCTTTCAAACATGTTGCTACAAATAAAGTAAATTAAATTTTTTCTTAATTTAATCTCAAGAAAATATATATATAACCCAAAAAATTTTACAAGAGCCAAATAAATTTGGTAAAATGTTAAATGGGGACCTATGGGTCATAAATGAAGAATGTAATTGCAAACGTAAATGAAGTGAAATAAATAAAATGAGTGAAATGACGGTTAAATGGAAAAAGGAGAAAAGTGGATTTAATGAGAAGGCTAAACAAGGCCTTAATCTTTAATGAGATTAAAGACCAAAATATAGTATATGGAATGCCATTCACATCATGCTTTTTGAGAGAGAAAAGCTAGGGCTCCGTCCGAAGGTTGGGTGAAATGGAGGAGGAGATTTGTGATTTTTCTCCATAAAAATTGGATTAAGGATCAAAGAACAAGAAGAAATATCGTGGTGGAGAATCAAGGACAGTAAGAAAACTAAACCCCAACCCCTTTCGAGTTCGAAGGATGAAAACCCCGCAACAACCTTTGGGTCAAAGGTGTTTGTATTGGTTGTAGTTGAGTTAGGGGTTGTTTTGGGTTGATTTTTGGAAGAGAGTTGTTGGTTGGTGTGTTGGCTTGGATTGCTTTGAGGAATGTTTGTAAAGCGGAAATGTTGGGTTTTCAAAGGAAATGCCAAAAACCCCCGTTATTGTTTTGGCTATAGGTTATTATAATAACTAAATTGAAGTATCTTAATTGGTAAATAAATCATATGATAGGACATAAATTTATAGCAGGGACCATGAGAATTGTAGAACTAAGGCCTCGAATATGGGCTTAGCAGAGTTCCTGGGTAGCTCACGGCAGCCTTATTTTGGCTGTAGTTGTAGTGCGTTTTCGCCATAAAACGAAGCCACCCATCCAAATTGAGTGATTCAAAATTCTGAGTAAACTATACTTCTAAGGGCATAATTTAATTTAAGGAAGTGTATGAAATTATAACCCCAAAGTGCCCAGAAAGCTGTCAAAGTGGAGCTATATGCAGATTCTTTTTTACAAAATAGAGTAGTCTAGATGTAAAATGCAAATAACTTTCGAAGCCTGGGTGATCCGCATTGGATGATCTCAATTGGAGAAGAAACCTAGAACCATAGATCCAAAGAAGTGAAGGAAACATTACTAATTTATGCGGAGTTAAGACCCTGAAACCGAAAAATAGTGGGTGATCCAAAGGAGTCGGGCATATCGACAATGGCATTAAAATGTTGTAACTTGAGTTTCGGTGATCCAAATTGATGATTCCACTGGAGAAGAAACCTTAGAACCATAGATTCAAAGGGAGTGGAGAAAACATTACCACCTATGGAGCAATGATCCCATAAATAGAAAAATGTTGAGTGATCCAGCCGGGCATATATCAGTTTGGCACAAAATGCCAGATCCTCGAGCTGGAAGATCCAAACATGATTCCACCGAGAAGCAAAACCTGTAACCATGCCTTAAAAGGATATGAACTATAACCACCTGTGGATTTAAAACCCCATAAATTGAAAAAAACATTGGGTGATCCAGTTGAGTCGGGTATATCGACTAGTTTGGTATCGAATGTCAGAATCTGAGCCCAGCACCCAAATGAAATGATTCAATTCTACCGAAAATAGAACTCCTAGAATAATCCTAATTAATATGTGATCGTCATTGTATTTGAATAGGGGCTGACGAGAAGGAAAGCCCGCATTGAAGTCGAGATTCCGAAGATTGGAATCAAAGCGACGATTTTTAGTCTGTTCTCAAACTCTCTCTCTATTTATAAAATATTTGAATAATTACGAATTGATTTGAATTTTGGAAATGATTGACAAGAAAGTGCATATTGATTTGTGTTCGAAATAATTTGTTTTAAGTGATTTGATAATTGTTGTAAACCACTTACAAGAAAATTGCATGAATGTGAAAAATGTCTTCATTTGCAGCACAAATGTATATATATACTATTGTAAATTGTATTGAATGATTTTAATTCCCTTAAAAGAACGTTAATCGTTGTAATTGGGAAGTAAGGATAAACTTTATACCAATAAAAGCTTCGAATAAACGTGACTATTGTGGCATACTGATCCGCAGCTCAAATGCAGGATAAGACGGCAATGTACAACAACCGAGTACATATTTTATATATATATCTACTACACTTAATCTGACCCGCTGGGTAGATTCGCTATCCCGTGCACCAAAGCATATGTTAAATTCGATATGGAAAAAATGATAATGAGATTGAAAAGTGCACGATTCAGGTTGAATGATTTTTTCTTCTTTCACTCTATGAAAATGAGATAGCTGAGATGACCAATGAATCTGTAATTGATTTAGTGAATAAATATATAGATACGTATCAGACCGCACGTCATCGAAAATTGTACAAGATTGCTTTATAAATATTGCATGCTTCTGACATTTAGCCAAAATGAAGAGAGAATAGAATCAAGAGGTAGAATCACTACATGAATGTTAGCGTGTTGTTTTTATCAACACTCAGGCCGAGTGAATAGGAACAAGAGTGAAGAATCATTGCCACGTGAGCCAACGTCAAAGCCATTCTATAAGAAGTAAATCATGACACGCATGCATGAAATTGAATTAACTCAGAGCAAAAGTATCTGCGAAAGCAAACTGATTCTATTTTGTAAATGTTTTTTATACTGAAAACTCTGATAGATTTTGTAAATGATGGTACAATTGTGGGAGTTATCCTAATATGATGGGTCTTCTGCAAAATGTTTAGTTTCCGCAAAAATGTTTAATGTATATTTTTACGTATACCCAATGAGTATTTGAAATGCGTTTGGTATTGAAAATGTATTCACATTTATATTGATTTTTTTTTTTTTTTTTGTATTTGGATTGGAAATTAAAGTGAGGACCATGTTCCCCGTAGATCTAGTTCGATCCGCTTAATCTGCCTGCATCGGTGCATGAGATCTAGACCACTTTCTAAGTGGCACGAGCCATGGTTTAGGTGGTTCCAGAATGATTTTGAAAATGGTTTTAAAAAAATGATTTTGAAATTGTTTAGAAATGATTTTGAAATTGTTTATGACATGCATTGCATTTCCAGATATAAAGGATGACGTGGACTCGATGATCTTGTCAATGTATCACCTCAAAATATACCCTGTAGTTTTTCTTTGACTTAGTAGGTATATTATAAGCTAACAGAATTTTCGAAATAAATCGAGAAACTTAAAGTTTACAAGATACAAGGGCAATCTTGTAATTTTGAAAAAGGATATGAAAGTCATAAAAGAGGAAGATGTGGGGTTAAACTAGACATGCATAAGTTGAATTTCAAAAAGGAAGAATTCAAGGGCCAAATTGCAATTAGAGGAAGTTAACTCAAAAATGGGTTTTCGAGGGCCAAACATGGCCTTAACAAATCCATGTTTTAAAGACCAAAAATTGTCTCATTTGAGAAAAAAACGAGAGAGAGAGGGAAGAGCAAAAGGAGAGAAGAAAAGGAAGAGGAAGAGAGGTAAAGAGAAGAGGAAGATGGAGGACCAAAAAAGGAGGAAACCACTGTATGGATCTAACTCTGGATATGAACTCTATTATGAATCATGGGATTTTGTATGGGATTCTAGAGAGGTTTATGAGTTCCAAATTCAGGGTTTTGTTAGGATTTCTTCCTAATCAAAAGATTTGATGGAAGGTAGGTTGAAAATACCTAAACTAATAAGAAAGTAGGAATCCTCTCTCTCTGAGGTCGATTCATGCTTAAAATATATAAATTGAGTTGGGTATTTAGAACTAACAAATCCTTATTTAGCTTAAAATGAGTTAAGACCATATTGAAACGATTTTGGGAGAAATTCATGGAAAGGTTTGAAAGAAGATGAGAAATGAAAGATGAATTGAATAGAAAAGAGATTCAAGGTGAATTGGAATGTCTTGAGGAAATGAGGGAAGGGAGGATCCATGGATTAAAGTGAAGGAAAATGTGAGAAAACACCTATTCTGGCATTCCCTGGTGTCTTCACTGAGAGAAGTTGTTCTCACTGGTAGAACTGATTCTGGTCATTTTTTGCCAAGTCCTACCAGCTAAGTTCTACCAGAACTTGTTCTGGCTTTCCAGCTTTGACCAGTTTTTGTATTTTGGGCCATAACTTTCTATTTCTTATCCGACTGATGACTATGGCCACTTAAAATAGACTTCACAGAACCAAACTTAAAGAGAAAGCATGGTCAAATTTGACCTAAGGGGTCAGAAATATTCACTCCGTTAGGGGCTATGTGCAAGCCCATTTCCTGCATCAAGAATCATAGAGAAGTCCGTACGGACGTAACTTGAGCTCTGTCGAATGGGGTGATTCAGTTGAATAGAACTGAAAACTTTAATTTTGAAGGAGCACAAAGATCCAGTGTCACATCGACACAAGGCACTGCAAATTAATATCGCAAACTATCCCTCTGAAAACTCCAGAACCGACTAGTCATATGAAATGCCATAACTCAGCTCGGGACGATCCGACGGATTGATTCCACTCCTGGGTAACCAGATTCATCATAAAGAATAAGAATAGCATATTTATGCGATTACATGCCCATCATACCTTACCAAAGATTTAAACACGACCGTCATGAACGCATAATACTAATAATGCTTTCAATACAAGATAGTAAGTTATTGAACTCATAATGGTAAATTGCCTAAGAAATTGCCTAAGACCGGGTTATTGGAATGACCACGGCACTCTCTGATCGTGCTTGGCACATTAGTTGCCGGTACTCTCTGATTAGTGCGAAGGCACTCTCTGGCCGTGCTTCGGCACATTAGTACTTCGGTACTCTCTGATTAGTGCTACGATACTCTGTAGATGCCCGGCACTAGTACTTGGTACTCTCACAGTTAGTCACGACGGCACTCTGACCTATCTTTGTGTGAATTTATATTTGTGTGCTGTGTCCTACTCATTCCGTATTACTGGTCTAGGTGATCTAACAATTATATGATAAGACTCTGAATAAGAATAAAGAACTGAATATGGTAAAGATGCGAGATGTACCTCTGGTGCCTACGTATTTGCTATGTGGTACCTCACAGGTGCTCTATTATCTGAGTTAAGTTACCTTGAGTACCTCACAGTGCTCCTGTGTCGTTTAAGTTACGTCGTACCTCTGGGTGCTCCTGTGTTAAGAAACTCTATAACTCCTACGGGAGGGTCCGGAATAAGTATAGATCCGATTAGTACCTCACGGGTACTCGTGTCAGTGAAACAAGTATAAGTCTAGTAGTACCTAAAGTACTCATTATCCAGTACAATAAATATAAGCTCGGTAGTACCTCTGGGTACTCATTATCGACAAATAAGTACAAATTAAAATAATTACAAGTCCGGTAATAACTACGGTTACTTAGTATAATGAATCTACGTGATACGTACCTCTGAAGGACTAAGTAATAAAATTATCGTATAAGTCTGTAGTACCTAGATTTTCTGCATCTGATAAGTCGATATTTGTATAAAGTCTGTAGTACCTACGGTACTCATGCATACGATAAGTCCGATATCTGAATAAGTCTGTAGTACCTACGGGTACTCACCTTACTGATAAGTCCTGTATCGATAAAGTTACGTAGTACCTGCAGATTATGCTTGTATTTGATTAAGTTACGTAGTACCCTACGAATTTGCTCTTGTATCGATAAATAAGTACAAGTTCGGTGGTAACTCACAGTACTCAGTGTCGTAAGATAAGTATAAGTCGATTGGTACCTCACAGTACCTCAGTATAAGGGAATACGTTACGTAGCCCTACAGTGTACATTGCCGATAAAATGTTACGTAGCACCTCTGGGCGCTTCTGTATCAGCTGCAAGAATCGATTACGTAACACAAGTATAAGATCGTAAGATAAGAATAAGTCCCTGTACAACTATAAGTTAAAGTAGATAAATATAAGTTCCGTTAATATACATGTAGATAAAAATACATGTATAAGTTACTGTAACACACGTATAGATCGAAATACCGGTATAAGTTAGTAAGACAATTATAAGTTACGTAAGATTAGTATACTCGGTAATACATGTATAAATCTAATCCGTAGGATTCTGAGTACATGTACAAAATCGAAATACATGTATATGCTCCGTACAATACCGGGATAAGATCCGAGAAATACGAATAAACTCTTGTAATACAAGTAGAAGTCTGTAAAGACAAGGATAGGTTCTATAGTACGACATAGATACGGTACTAATATAAGTTCTAGTACCTCTGGATGCTCCTATATCGATTAGTTTTACTGTAGCATTTCGGTGTCTCGGTATGGCTCAGTGAGTACCTCACGGTGCTCCGTATGAGTATGGGTATACGTTAAACTAGGACTTGTTGGGATGTAAATTACCAACACAAGTTGGTATCAGAACAGACATTTGATCAAGTAAGTACTTACGGGTACTCCGTATAAGATTAGGATTCGCAAATCCGTTATGCGTTCTAGTAATCTCTGTGATACCTCACGAAGAATTTGAACAAGTGACAAACTCAGTAGAGGATAAGTATAAGTTCTGTAAACTCTACGGAGATCGAGAGATATAAACTCGATCTGATGTCTGAGAAATCAGAATAGAATAAGATCAGACGGCTATAAGTATAAGACACGGATAAGAATAAGTTTGTCATGAGTATAAGATCCAATAGGATAAGTACGCCATAAGTGTAATTCTGAGTAAGTATAAGATTGTTATAAGTATATAAAAGTTCGATCTGGATTTATAAGAATCGAGAATAAGCATAAATATGGATCCTGGGAGACATAAGCATTACATTTAAAAGTCTAAAATCTGAAATTGGCAGATATTTTGATGACAAATGAACCCGACCTGAAATCTGAAAATCATGAGTTATGTAAAGAGATGGTGGATGCCTTGCCATTACATATGTCTAAGTTTACTTTCGAATATGATCGACTACATTATATATGTTAGTTTATATGATTCATGATGATTTTGATATTTGTTTACATTTATAAGTTTATCATGATTCGGTTTAAATGCATGTGTATGCGTATAAGTTATAAGATATGTTTCCCACTAAGCGTAAAAAACATACGGGTTCTAATCGTGAGTGCGAGAAGAAGGCGTCGGCAAACATCCATCTGTTGGGCCAACACACTTATGAGGGTTCACTACATGTAGGTTCCGTGCTCTGATTTGTATAAGTAAAAGTACAATTTTGTATTTGTAAATGGACTCAGTTATAGATGTTTAAATTTTGATGGACACCACTCGGTGGTAGTCTTTGATATGTACATGATATTTGGATTATGTTATATGATGTAGGCCATACCCACGGTACGGTATGGTTTAAAAAAAAATCGGGTAAAGTCAGTCCACGAGTCTCGCGTCCGAGATTTCGGTTAGGATCCATGTCCAGATTCGAGCAGGGATTAGTGTGACAAGTGGTATCGAGCCTAGGTTTAGGCGTTTACGGATAGAATCTCAGTTAAGGATGTACCTACATATAGAAATGTGTTGGCTAATGCGGATGTCTATCACGTATATGGAAGCTAGAATGAATAGAGTATCCATCCATTTCACGAAAGATTAAGGCAAGAGATTTGGATTACGATGGTGCTTTGATGAAACAAGTGAAGTCAACGCTCAACCTCTACGTAAAAAAGACGAGGAAAAGAAATGATCTGATATAGAGCCTGCACATGCTAGAGTATGAATTTAGAGGACGAAATTCTTTTAAGGGGGGGAGAATTGTAACACCCAAGAAATATACCTAGTAGTTTTCGGACTTGTGTAGGGTATATTATAAATAGGAATTTTCGAATGGGATTGAGAAACTTGGAAAGTTTACAAGATACAAGGGCAATCTTGTAAATTTTGAAGGATATAGAGAAAGTCATAAAGGAAGATGTGGGGTTAACTAAGATATGCATCAGGTGAATTTCAAAAGGGAAGAATTCATGGGCTAATTGCAATTGGGGAAGTTAACCCCGAAAATGGGTTTTCTTTGGAGGGCCAAACATGGCCTTATCCATGTTTAAAGACCAAAAAATTGGTCTCATTTGAGAAAAAAAAACATGTAGAAGGGGAAAGAGCAAAGGAAGAAAGAGGAAGGAAGAGAAGAAGAAGAGGAAGAAGATGGAGGACAGGTATGGAAGCGAAGATTATGTATGGATCAACCTTGGATATGAACTCTATTATGAATCACATGGATTTTGTATGGGATTCTAGGGGTTTATGAGTTCCAAATCTAGGGTTTGTTAAGTTTCTTCCTAATCAAAGATTTATTGAAAGGTAGGGTTGGTAAATACTCTAAATCCCTAAGAAAAGTAGGGAATCCTCTCTTTGAGGTTGGATTCATGGTTAAATATTAAGCAATTGAGTTAGGGTTTAGAGTAAACCTAACAAATATGAGTTTAGCTTGTGTATGAGTTAAGACCCATATTGAAATGATTTTGGGAGAAATTCATGGAAGGTTTGAAAGAAGATGAAATGAAGATGAATTGAATAGAAAAGAGATTCAAGGTGAATTGGAATGGTTTTGAGGTGTGTAGGAAGTGTGGGAGTGATCCATGGATTAAAGTGAAGGAAAAATGTGAAAACACCCATTAAGGCATTCTCGGGTGTCTTCTACGGTAGAAGTTAAGTTCTACCAGTGAACTTCACATTCTGGTCATTTTGGCCAAGTCACCGGTAGAAGTTAAGTTACACCGGTAGAACCTGTTAGTTTTCAGTTTTGACCAGTTTTTGTATTTTAGCCATAACTTTCTTTTTCTCATTTCTTATCCAGGTTGAGTGATTCAGAGTGGCCATAAAATAGACTTCAAGGATAACAAACTTAAAGAGAAAGTATTGTCAAATTCGACTCTAAGGGGTCGAAATATTCACTCCAAGTAGGGGTATGTGCAAGCCCATTTCTGCGTCGATTAATCATAGAAGTCAGGGTAGTTTCGGACGTAACGGATTTACGTTGCTCCGAGATAGAGGTGAGTTCAGTTGGAATAGAACCCTTAGCACCTTAACTTTAAAGAGTACAAAGATCCAGTGTCAAATATCGAGACAAGGCCTTTGGAAAAATTAATATCGCAAACTATCCCTCGGTAAAATCGGTAAACCGACTAGTTGGCATGAAATGCCATAACTTAAGTTTGGACGATCCGATTGGATTGATTCCAATTCCTGGGTAACCTAGATTCATAGAATAATAA
This sequence comes from Tetrastigma voinierianum, assembly GCA_016808115.1. Lineage (NCBI taxonomy): Eukaryota > Viridiplantae > Streptophyta > Magnoliopsida > Vitales > Vitaceae > Tetrastigma > Tetrastigma voinierianum. The sequence continues at coordinate 16,791 of JAEQBH010007711.1, read as the reverse complement.
GAATACATGATTAAGGTGTGATTACATGCTCATTATACACGAGTATTTGGAATCACGATCATCATGAGCGTATAATGCTAATGCTCTCTTATAAGATAGTAAGTTATTGAACTCATATAATGGTAAAATTGCTGAATGGTTATTGAATGACCACGGCTCTCTGATCGTGCTTGGCACATTAATTGCCGGTACTCTACGGATTAGTGCGGCACTCGGCCGTGCTTGGCACATTAGTACCGGTACTCTGCGATTAGTGCTACGGCATCTACGTAGATCGCCGGCACACTAGTACTTTGGTACTCTACGATTAGTCTTTGACGACACTCTCTGATCTATCTTGGCACGGGTGCCCATTGTCTTGTGTCCTACTCATTAGTATTCTTTAGTGCAGAGTGATCTAACAATTATATGATAAGACTCTGAATAAGAATAAAGAAGCTGAATATAGTAAGAGATGCACGAATGTACCTACGGTACCTACGTATTTGCTATGTAGTACCTGGTGCTCTGTATGCGATTAAGTTACGCCAGGTACCTACGAGGTGCTCTTTGTATCACATTTAAGTTACTATTCATTGCCTACGGGTACTCACGTATTTGAAGAAACTCTATAACTCCTACGGGAGGTCGAATAAGTATATAATCCCGGTGAGTACCTACAGTACTCAGTGTCGGTGAAACAAGTATGAAGTCTTAGTAGTACCTGAATTTACTCTCGTATCGATACAATAAATATAAGCTCGGTGAGTACCTACGAGTGCTCATTGTCGGCAAATAAGTACAAAATTACGTAAAATAAGTACAAAGTCCCGATGTAATACGGTTACTTCAATTATAATGAATACATGATCTTGTGCCCTCTGAAGGACTAATCATCGATATCTGTATAAGTCACGTAGTACCTACAGGTGCTCTTGCATCGATAAGTCCGTATTTGTATAAGTCTGGCCAGTACCTACGGGTACTCCTGTATCTGACAAGTCCAGTATCTGAATAAGTCCTGTAGTACCTACGGGTACTCCTCCCTTTGATAAGTCACATGTCGATAAGTTACGTAGTACCCTGGTGCTCTTGTATTTGATTAAGTTACGTAGTACCTACGGGTACTCTTGTATCGATGAAATAAGTACAAGTTCGGTGAAGTAACTCTGAGTACTCCCGTATACGTAAGATAAGTATAAGTCAGTGGTACCTGCAGTACCTCCGTATAAGGAATCTGTTCTGTAGCCCCTACGAGTACTTTTGTACCAGTAAAATGTTCTGTAGTACCTACGGGTACTTCTGTATCCGAAATACAAGAATCAGTTCTGTAACACAAGTATAAGATCTGTAAGATAAGAATAAGTCCTGTACACAGCTTCGTGGTAAAAGATAAATATAAGTTAGTAATATACATGTAAGATTTAGAAATACATGTATAAGTTACTACATCATTTTACGTATAAAGATCAAAATACCGGTATAAGTTAGTAAGACCGAGTATAAGTTTTGTAAGACAAGTATAGCACTCATTAATACCACATGTATAAAATACGAAATACATAATATAAGTTACGAAGTACATGTCTGAAATCAAAAATACATGTATATGCTCATTAATACCGGGATAAGATCAGAAATGCGAGAATAAACTACGTAATACAAATGAAGATGCGCAAGACAGGATAGGTTACGTAGTACAAGTAGATACAGTGCTAATATAGAAGTTACGAAAGGAAGTACCTACGGGTACTCCTATATCTGATTAGTTTCTGTAGTACCTACGGGTATCTCAGGTATAGCTCAGTAGTACCCTGCGGGTACTCAGTATGAGTATGGGTATACGTTAAACTAGGACTTGTTGGGATATGATGCCAGCACAGGATTGTTATCAGGAACAGACATTTGATCAAGTAGTACTTACGGGTACTCCCGTATAAGATTAAGTTAGCGAATCAGGTATCGTTAAAGTAATCTGCGTGATACCTGCGGGAACCCCGAACAAGTGTAAACTCAGGTAGGATAAGTATAAGTTACGCTAAGCTCCTACGGGAGATCGGAATATAAGCTCGATGCGATTATGCAGAAATCAGATAAGAATACAAGATCAGGCGAATTTATAAGTATAAGACACGGATAAGAATAAGTTTGTCATGTAGTATAAGATCCAATAAGGATAAAGTGCGCCATAAGTGTAATTCTGAGGTAAGTATAAGATTGTTATAAAGTATAAGTTCGATTGCAGTTATAAGGAATCGGAATAAGCATAAATATGCCCTATGGGAGACATAAGCGATACATTAAAAGTCACGAGTCTGTGTGAGAATTATTTTGATGACGAATAGGAACCCGACCTGAAATCTGAGAAATCATGAGTTATGTAAAAGAGATAGATTGGATGCCTTGCCATTGCATATGTCTAAGTTTGCTCACGAATATGATCGATATTATATATTGGTTTATATGATTCATGATGATTTTGATATTTGTTTTATTTATAAGTTTATCATGATTCGAGTTTAAATGCATGTGTATACGTATAAGTTATAAGATATGTTTCCCACTAAAGTAAAGAAACACGGGTTTGTCGGAGTGTAGGTACGAGGAGAAGAGCGTCGACAAACATCCACATGCAGTACGGGCGACACACTTGTGAGGTTCACTACATGTAGGTTAGATTCTCTGATTTGTAAGTAAAAATTACAATTTTGTATTTGTAAATGGGACTCAGTTATAGATGTTTAGATTTTGATGGACACCACTTCGGTGGTAGTCTATGATATGTACATGATATTTGGATTATGTTATATGATGTGGGCAAGTACCCACGAATTTACCCGGTATGGTTTAAAAAAAATCGGGTAAGAGTCCGAGTCCACGAGTCTCGCGTCCCGGAACTCGGTTCGGATCCGCCAATCGGGTCGAACCGGGATTCGGGGTGTGACAGTCTTAATAGGTAAGCAATGGATAGTTTAAGACCCCATAGGGTCGGAGGTGACTCAGGAAGTCGCCTAAATAGTCTTGCTAGTGTGGATGGTGGGTAAGCACCCCATGCTCCACCGATGAATGACCAAGGTTAAGCGACATGAGGTGCTATGGATATCCTCCAATAGATAGCTCAAACATTGCAAAGAGCAGCACAACCAGCTGCAGTTGTTCCTTAGCGGTTAGCCATAGAGAGAATAGAAAAATATCGACCCATGGATTTCCTTAGGAAGAAAGATGATGAGCCTTCCATGGTGGAAAATTGGCTCGAAAGAACTGAAAGAATGCTGCGGCAAATGCATTGCACACCAGAGGAGAACTTAGAGCGTGCGACTTCTTTACTACAGGATAAGGCTTATCAGTGGTGTCTTTCCGTGACTAGGACCGCACCACCGGAGGGTATTACATGGGAGTTCTTCCTAACAGAATTCAGGAAGAAATATGTGGGTCGCACTTATTTGAGCAATATGAGACGAGTTTCATGTCCCGAAGCAAAACGGATGAGTGTGACGGGATATCGGAATTCACCCAGTTGAGCAGAGTATGCTCTGAAATACTAGTTCTTGAAGAGAGAGAAGTGCGAGTAAGTTTGAAGATGGCCTCAATGATTATATTCGGGCCCATGTCACAGGATTTTGCCATGATGACTTTTCTAAGATTGTGACATGTGTCTTGAATGTAGAAAGAGTGAAGAAGGAAGAGTATGAAAGAAAAGAAAGAAGACAGGGTAAGAAAAACCTTGGCTAGTCAAGTTCTTATCAATACCAAAGTAAGAAATTCAGAGGATCATAGGGTTCTAATCAGCCTATAGCTCAGGGATCAGCTCAAGCTACATTAGTAGACTATTCTTAGGCATTGTTAGTTGCTGGTGCGGAGGTTCTTCGGGGGACTAATAGTTTCTCCTTTTTGTACACATTGTGGGAGGAGACATAAAGGAGAGTGTAGGAGACTAACAGGTGCTTGTCTGGCTTGTGGATCTAATGAGCTCGTTCCTTCACATCACTTTGGACTGGTGGTACAGTTTCAGCAATACAGAAGAACAGGACAACGAGGTGTTGCGTCACCGGTTTTGCAAGGACAAGCGATACGGACTATAGGCGACGGGATGCGGGTGCTGCAGCTAGGGCATATGCAATGAGCGGAGTGAAGACAAAGATACAGATGTGATGGATAGTAAATTTTCTTATCTTTTGAAACTAATGTATATGCATTGATTGATCCAAGTTCAACCCCGTTTCTTATCTTGCACTTCCATTCGGATTAGATGATCTTAGAAAGTGAAGCAGAAGTATGATATTTTTGTAACAAATCCTCGGGCATAGTGTCATTGTGAATAGAGTTTATAGGGTGCCCCATCGGAATCTGAGAGTATAGATTTCTGGAGATTTGATCGAGTTGTCATTTAGAGAGTTTGATGTAATACTAGGGATGAATTGGTTATCGCACCAAGTGGTAGTTGATTGTAGAATGAAGACCGGTGACCTTAAGGACACGAGTGGAGAGGTGACTTTGCTCGATGAGAATTAAACCCCTCTACAATGTGATATCATACTTATTGCTAGAACAATGATGCGAAGGGTGTGAAACCTACTTGGCTTATGTGATAGATACAAAAAGGGCAGAGTCTACCCTATTAGACATCCCTATAGTTTGTGATTATCCGGACGTATTTTCAGAGGAGCAAAATTGAGCAAATGTGAATTTTGGTTGAGAGAAGTGTGCTCCTTGGACATTGTATCGGAAAAGAATTCAAGTGGATCCAAAGAAGGTAGAGGTGATTATTGAATGGAAACCACTGAGAAATGTCATAGAGGTGCGTAGTTTCCTGGGATTGGCAAGTTAGTACAGAAGGTTTGTTAAGGGGTTTTCGATGATTGCGGCCCCTATGACGAGATTGCTCCAAAAGAATGTGAAATTTGAATGGAGTGAAAAGTGTTAAGCCAGTTTCGAAAAGTTTAAAGCATTCTTAACCAAGGCACCAATTCTTACTCAGCCGACCTAAGATAAGGAATATGTGATTTTTAGCGATGCATCGTTAAATGGACTTAGATGCGTCCTTATGCAAGAGGGTAAAGTGGTAGCTTATGCTTGAGCGTTGAGCCGCGTGAAAAAGAATTACCTAAGCATGATGTAAGGAATTGGTCGTTATTTGTATTTGCATTGAAAATATGGAGACATTATCTGTATGGGGAAAAGTGTTTCATCTACACCTATCACAAGAGTCTTAAGTATTTTCCTTCACAATAAGAGCACTTGTGACAACGTAGATGGATGGAATTGATTAAAGATTATGATTGCATGATTGATTATCACCCAGGAAAGGCCAATGTAGTGGCAGATGCGTTGAGTAGAAAGTTAGTGCAAACGCTACGAGCATTGAATGCTCACTTGTCATTGACAGACGATGGTGAAGTAGTGAGTTAATAAGCTAGACGGTTGTGAATCGAGTGCTAGAGCACAAAGAATGATGAAAATTTCTGCCATAGTAGAGTCGGATTGGAGGAAAAGGAATGAGTTTTCCATGAAGGAGATGGATCCTTATTATAAAAGATCGGGTTGTGTAACTAATGATAGTGAATAAAAGTCATTCTAGAAGAGGAGCCTGCAGTGGATCTTTTTGCTATGCATCGGGTGATCTGAGATGTATCGAGATTTAAAGGTTTCGTCTTAGTGGTTCGGAATGAAAAAAAGATGTGTCAATTTGTAACCAAGTGTATGGTGTGTCAAAAAGTGAAGGTAGAGCACCAAGTTCCTTCGGGATTATTGCAGCCTATTAGAAAACCTGAGTGGAAATGGGATCGAATCACCATGGATTTTGTGGTTGGGTTATCATTGATAGGAAAAAGCATGACTTATTTTGGGTCGTGGTAGACTAATTGACTAAGTCAGCTCACTTCCTACCAGTGAGAATCGACTATTCACTTGATAAGATGGCAGAGCTGTACATAATTGAAATAGTTCGGTTATGAGTTCATCCATCATTTTCAGATGGGAATGCGGGTTCACCTCGAGATTTGGGGAAAATTGCAAGAGGCTTTAGGCACTCGACTAAATTTCAGCACAACATTCCACCCGTAGACAAATGGACAATCGGAAAGAGTGATTCAAGTGTTAGAAGATATGCTGAGAAGTTGTGTGATCGACTATGAGGGTAGTTGGGATAGACACATTCCTCTAGTTCAATTTGTGTATAACAATAGCTTTCAATCAAGTATTGGAATGGCGCCTTACGAGGCTCTCTAGGGAAGAAAATGCAAAACACCATTATGTTGGACCAAGTTAATTGAGAGAAGAGATAATTAGTTGGTTGATTCAAGAAACTGAGGAAAAAAGTGAAAATGATTAGAGAAAGATTGAAAGTGGCCACAGATAGACAAAAGTCTTATGCCGACATGAAAAGAAAGGATGTTCGTTATGAGATCGGTGAGAGTGTTTTTTGAAAGTATCACCTTGGAAGAAGGTAATGAGATTCGGGAGAAAGGGCAAGTTGAGCCCTAGGTTCATTGGGCCATATGAAGTGGATTGAAAAGTGGGTCCGATGGCATACAAATTGGCGTACCTCGAGTTGGAAAAGATCATAATGTTTTCATGTGTCAATGTTGAGTACATGTGATTTCATCGCATGCGGTCTCTTTAGAGACGATTGAGCTTAGACGGTTGATGTATGAAGAGGAGCAGTAGAGATCTTGGCTCGAGAAGTGAAGAATTTCGAACAATCAAGATCCCACTAGTCAAAGTGCTGTGGAGGAAACCCTTGAGGCGAGAGTCAAGTGGGAAAGCGAAGAAGTTATGTGGCATCAATATCCCCAACTGTTTAATGAAGGTAATTTCAAGGGCCAAATTTTCTTAGAAAGGAAGTTATGTAAAATACCTAATAATTTCAAAACATGTTTAGGTATAAAATAAAGTAAATGAAATTTTTCAGAATTTAATTCTAGAAACGAAAAAATATACAACTAGGAAATTTCTTAGGAGCCAAATAAATTGGTAAAAAATGTCAAATGGGGACATAGGGTCATAAATGAAGAATGTAATTGCCAAAATGTAAATGAAGTGAAATGAAATGAACATGAAAGTGAAATGAAGTGTTAAAATGGAAAAAAAATGAGAAAAGTGGATTTAATGAGAAGGCCAAACAAGGCCTTAATCTTTTAATGAGATTAAAGACCAAAATACGGTCTATGGAATTCCATTTGGGCATTCACCTTTTTTTGAGAGGAGAAAAGCTAGGGCTCCATCCGGTTGGGTGTGAAAGGGAGGAGGAGATTTGTGATTTGCAACATAAAAATTGGAGATTGGGATCAAAAGAACAAGAATAAAGATTGGTGAGTGGAGAATCAAGAAGTTGAATGGTAAGAAAAACTAAGCCCAACCCCTTTTCTTGAAGTTTAGTCGATGAAAACCCCAACCTTTGGGTTAAAAGGTGTTTGTATTAGTTGTGATTGAGTTAGAGTTGTTTTAGGTTGATTTTGAAGTATTGTTGGTTGGTGTTGGTTTTGGATTGGTTTTGAGGAATGTTTGTAAAAGGGAAATGTTGGGTTTTCAAAGGAAATGCTATCAAAAATTTGTCAAAACCCCTGTTCTTGTTTTAGCTATAGGTTAAGTTATAATCATCCAAATGAAGTGATTAAAATTGGTAAAGAGCCATAATAGATAGGGCTACAAATTTATAGAAGGGACCAGGAGAAAATTGTAGTAGTAAGGCTCCCTAAAGGTGAGTTCGGGTAGCTCACGGGGTACATTTTGGAGTGTAGTTGTGGTGTTTGGCCGCAAATGAGTTTCCTCATCCAAATTGAGTGATTGAGTGCAGACCCAGACCACAGGGAATAATTTAATTGAAGGAAGTGTATGCAATTGTAACCCCAAAGCAGAAATCTGTCAAAGTGGAGCTATATGGAGATTATGTTTTACAAATATAGTCTAGATGTAAAATGCGATAAACTTAAGTTTGGGTGATCGAATTGGATGATTAGATTGGAGAATAAACCTGAGAACCATAGCTTCAAAGGATTAAAGGAACCATAACTAATTTTTGGATTTAAGATCCCAGAAATCGAAAAAAAAAACAGTGGGTGGTCTAGTGAGCTAGGCATATCGACTAGTTTGACATTGAAATGTCGTAACTTGAGTTTGGGTTACCCAAATGAGATGATTCCAATTCTCACGAAAATAGAACTAGAATAGCTTAAGACTAATATGTAGTTGTCATTATATTTGAATAGGGGCTGACGAGAGGAAGCGACATTGAAGTCGAATTAGAAGGTGGAATCAAAGAGATGATTTTAGTTTGTTCTCAAACTCTCTCTATTATAAGATTTGAATAATTAAAAATGATTTGAATTTTGAAATGATTGACGAAAGTGCATATTGATTTGTGTTTGAAATGATTTTTTTTTAAGTGATTTGAGACAATTGCTTGTGAAACGAATTTGCATAGAAAATTGCATGAGATATGAAAATGTTTTATTTGCATACAAATGTATATATATACTAAGTGTAAATTGTATTGAATAGTTTTAATGCCATAAAGAATGTTAACCATTAGAATTGAGTTAAAGAATAAATTAGTATACAGTAAGAGTGAAAAGCGATACTATTGTGGCATCTAGATCCATAGCCTGTGGAGACGTATCGAGTAGTGTACACCAACCGAGTATATTTTATATATATATATATATATATATATATATATATATATATATATATATATATATATATATATATATATATATATATACTCTCTCTGAAACTTTCTTGACCTAGTGGGACGTGTCGATGATTCATTTATCCTAATACCTTAGAAAGCATAGGTTAAATTCTATAAGGGCAAGATGATAATGAGATTGAAAAGTGCACGATTTGTTCTTTGAATGATTTTTTTAATTTATTTATGCCTATGAAAATGCATAGCTTGAGATGACCAATGAATTGTAATTGATTTATTGAATAAATATATAGATACGTATTGTACTACATTGGTCATTGAAAATTGTACAAAAGCATTGTTTATAAATATTGCATGTTTAGATTTAAAATGAAATGAAGAGAATAGAAATTGTATGAACCACTAAGCATGAAAATGCTTAGGCGTGTTGTTTTATCAACGCACAGTCTTGGTGATATGTACAAAAGTGAAATTTGCACAAGCATAGAGCTTCTTGTCAAGCCATTTGGAGAAGTAAAACCCCGCGACACGCATGCATGAAATTTTATTGACTCTTTTTGTATAAAGTATCTTGTGAAAGTTAAACTCTGATTCTATTTTGTAATTTTTTTTGGTATTGAAAACTTTGATAAATTTTGTTAATGATGGTACAAATGTAGGAGGTATCAAGTGGGCCATACGCAAAATGTTGGATTTTCACAAAAATCTTTAATGTATATTTTTACGTATACCTAATGAGTATTTGAAATGCGTTTGGTATTGAAAATGTATTCACATTTGTATTGAATTGGTTTTTTTTTTTTTTTTTTTTTGCATTTGGATTGGAAATGAAAGTGAGGACCTTGTTCCCCCAAATTTGGTTTGAATTCGCCAATCGGGTTGGGTGGGGTACGGGGCAACGATCGGGACCTTACAAAACCTCTCCAACCACCTCAAGAGAAGAAGTTGAGTCTAGATCTAAAATGGAACAGTTAGCTGATATGCATATGAATATGATGAAGTCACATGATAAGTTTGAGAATGAGACTAAGACGTCACTAAACAATGAAGCAGCTCAACTCTGAAATTTGGAGGTTCAAATGGGCCAAATGGCTTCGTTATTGAGCAACAGGCAACACGGAAATATACCTAGTACTTCAAAGGTCAACCCAAGGAGATAAGGAAAGAACCTTTCCATTGTAACCCTTAGGAGTGAAGTAAGACTCTACGACCGATCCAGTTAAGGCCCAAGAAGAGGATGAAAACCCTGCAGGAAGTGAGAAAAATAGTGCCAAGGTCGTAGAAGATGCTGAAAAGTTTAAGTAAAGAAACCGATCCTCGAGACACCGGAGAAAGTTGAAAATCGAAGCCTATGTACTCTGATGAAAAGCCTATTATCCGTGCTCTACGGGGAGGCGAAGAGCAGTTGGATAAGCAGTTTGGCAGGTTCATGGATATCTTCAAAAAGCTTCACATCAACATCCCATTTGCTGAAGCACTTGAGCAAATGTTGGGATACTTGAAATTCATGAAGGATGTCTTGTCCAAGAAAAGGAAGTTGGGTGACTATGAGATTGTCGCTCTGTTAGAAAAATGTAGTGCTATATTGCAAAAGAAGTTGCCTCCTAAGTTGAAAGATCCAGGTAGCTTCACAATCCCATGTGCTATTGGGAATGCAGTATTTGAAAGAGCCCTGTATGATCTAGGTGCGAGCATTAATCTTATGTCGTGGTCGATCTTCAAGCAACTGAAATTGGGAGAAGTGCGTCCAACGAAAGTCACTTTGCAGTTAGTAGATCAGTCACTAACTCATCTGCGTGGTATCATAGAGGATGTGTTAGTCAAAGTGGATAAATTTATCTTTCCTGCAGATTTCATCATTCTAGACATGCAAGAAGATAAAGAGGTCCCAATCATCCTTGGACGACCATTCTTAGCCACGGGAAGGGCAATGATTGATGTGCAAAAGGGTGAACTCAGGTTGAGAGTTCAAGAAGAGGAAGTGACATTCAATGTTTTCAATGCCATAAAGCATCCACATGATACCAACAGTTGCTTCCGAGTGGATATGCTAGAGGCTATAGTGTCTAGCCAATTGGTTCCTTCAACCATCGAGACTAGTTCGACCTACGATGACCCTTCCTCTTGTGAAGATGAGATAGTTCATGAGTATGTAAAATGGATTGATTCTTTCGGCCCTAATAGAAGAGAGTACTTTGAATATTTGGGAGCTAGCCCAACCCGATTGACTCCCTCTATTGAGAAACCCCCTATTGTGTAAGAGAAGCAATGTAAAACCCTAAAAATACCCTAGAATTTTTATAATAATTTTATTATATATTCCGGAAATGAATTACGCCAAACTTGGGTTTTTCCGGGAAAACTGATAAATGGTGAAATGTGAAATGAATATGTGAGCATATGATTAAATGTTATATGCTAAAGTGATTAAATGATTGAACCCGGAAAAAACCCAAGTAAAAAAGGGAAAAAAATGGAAATGTGTAAAATGAGGACCTAAGGGTCATTTGAGAAAATGTTTATGTGTTTAAGTGCATATAGAAGTTATATATGTACTATAAGGTAAAATGAGGAAACTTAAATCCAAAAATGCATTTTTTTTGGAAGCCAAACATGGCCTTATAATGATTGGTGATATTAGACCACATTTGGTCTTAGAAGGCTCATTTGAGCAAAAATGAATTTGAGAGAGAGATTGAGAGGAGAAAAGGAAGAAAAGCTAGGGCAAGGTGAGAAGATCAAGATTGTTGGTGATTTCTTCCCATTTCTTGCTTCTAAGTGATCAAGCATCTTGGGTGAAGAAGATTCAAAGGGATTTAAGGTAAGAACCAAACCCTAGATTTCTCAGAATGAAGTTCGTTAGAAAACCCTAATCCATCCATGGGTTTTGCTCATGGTTGGTTTAGGATGATATTAGGATGTTATTGGGAGTGATTCCCATGATTTGTTTAGTTTTTGAGGTTTTTTTGAGAAAAATCACAAAAGTGAAAACTGGAAAAATTTGGGCAAAACGGGCTCCTACGCCGCAACGTAGGGAACCCATGCCACGGCGTAGACCTACGTCGTAGGGTGGGATGCCTCGTCGAGGCGAGGCCGAGGGGCCAAATTGGCACCCCTTGGGTACGCCGTGGCGAAGGCCTACGCCGCAACGTAGCAGTGCTACGTCACGGCGTAGCTACTCTTCACAATGAACAAATTTCGGATTTTTGTTTCCGAACACCTCGTATTTGTACACCGATAATTTAAGGACCCTAATAAATTATTAATGGGGGTTCAAATAAGGATAAAACTAAAAGAAAAACATACCGCACCTCGCCGCCGAGGAGAAACGAATGGGCAGACTTAGTGTCTTAATCCATAACCATTAACGAAGATAAATTTATCATTCACTAAAAATGTATAATAATTGTTTATCCACTAAGAGTGACATAATTGTTATTGACTAGGGACGAGTGAGGATCACCTAACCTAGGACCGAGATCCAAGGGAAGGAAACAAGAGCCGACAGCTTCGATTTGTTCACTGACTCTCTATCCTTATTTCAAGTGTTTTGGTAGTTTACCAAATAAATCTGAAATGATTATATGAAATGAGTATATCTTTGAAATGATATTACGAAAGTGCATATGGATTTGAAAATGTGATATTTGAAATGTTTGATGATTAATTGCATGTGAGTGATTAATCGAATTGTAAACGAATTGGTCAATTCTTGACATCTTGAATTGAATCGATATACCGAACGACCAACATGGCTAGATGCATCAATCGGCATCCGTTATGAAGGCAAACAGAAATTGTGCAATGTCCCACATGACGGGATGCATCAATCAACATCTGTCATGATGGTGTATGGCGTTGTTAAAATGTTCTACTTGGCGGGATGCACCAATTGGCATCCGTCATGATGGCGTATGGCATTTTTAAATGACCACTTGGCGGGATGCACCACCGCATCCGTCGCGTATAGGAGGACCGAAATTTTGTTAAATGTGTAAGCACATTAACAATGACAAAAGGACGTGGATTCGAATGGAATCCATCATGAATGTGAATTGTATAGACAAATTGAAATAACAAACTTTGATGAGTAAAGTGATTTGTAAACTAAATACATCCTTGGGAGTATATGTTTGAATCTCATGATTTGATTTAAGTAAATTGAAAGCATGTGAAAATGCATATTTTGATATGATCAATGATTTGTAAAGCGAAAGCATGTGAAAATGAATAAGCATGAGTATAGTTTGATATAAAAGGCATGATTTTATGACAAATGCATGTCATGTTAAATTGAATATTGGAATAGAATCAGAGGAACCACTCAAGCATGAAATGTTTAGCGCAGTTTATCTATGCGTTGTGTTTCGAAAACAAAGAAGAAGGCAAGAAGGCAAGATCAAGAAGCGCAGAGTCATAGAGAAAGTTGCGCGTATAAGTATATACCCCTTCATATGCATATCATTTCTTTTTGAACAAGTGACATTTTGTGAACAAAAGAGTTAAAATCTGAACTATTATTTTGTATATCATTTGGTAAAGGCATGATACGCCATTTTGTAAACGAATTGTATAAGAGTAAATGTTTTTGGGCCTACCATTTGAAATGCGTCCGCGTAATTGAAAACCCTAAAACAAGATGATATAAATAAAATGTTTGGATAAGATAAATGAAAATGATCGGAGTAAACCGGGCTCCGGTATGGATCCGCCCTTTGGGTCGGCCCGGGGATTCGGGTCACGATACTTTTACAAAAAAAAAAAAACCAAATGAAAAGTAAATAAAAAGAATTAAACATGCATCCCGGATCCGATTCGGATCCGACAATCGTGTCGAACCAGAAAGGGGTGTTATAAGCAACTCCCCAATGATTTGAGATACACTTATCTTGGGGAGGAATCTACACTACTAGTTATCATTTCATCCTCCCTCTCTAAAATAGAGGAGAGAAATTGTTGCATATCCTTAAGGAGCATAAGGAAGCGATTGGATGGTCCCTAGCTGATATAAAGGGGATCAGGCCATCTATGTTTGTGCACAGGATATTATTGGAGGAAGATAGCAAGCCAACAATGGATGCCTAGAGACGCTTAAATCCTTCAATGAAAGAGGTAGTTCGGAAGGAGGAACTTAAGTGGTTAGATGCGGGAGTGATATACCCCATCTCTGACAGTTCATGGGTGAGCCCTGTTCAAGTGGTGCCCAAGAAAGGAGGAACTACGATGATAATAAATGAGAAAAATGAACTGCTCCCTACCAGAATAGTTACAGGATGGAGAATTTGTATTGACTACCGGAGGCTGAACAAAGTGGCCAGAAATGACCATTTTCCACTTCCATTTATTTATAAGATGTTAGATCGACTTGCAAGGAATGAGTACTTCTGCTTTCTGGATGGATACTCGGGATACAATTAGATCACCATTGCTCCGAAAGATTAGGAGAAGACAACTTTCACATGCCTTTATGGCACTTTCGCTTTCCGGAGAATGCCATTTGGGTTGTGTAACACTCCAGGAACCTTTCAGAGATGTATGATGGCAATATTTTCGGACATGGTTGAAAAATCCATTGAAGTCTTCATGGATGATTTCTCAGTGTCTGAGTCTACATTTGATGACTGCCTCCATAATCTGACGTTGGTACTGAAAAGGTGCATGGAAACCAATTTAGTTTTAAATTGGGAAAAGTGCCACTTTATGGTGAGAGAAGCCATAGTATTGGGGCATCGTGTATCCGGAAGAGGAATTGATGTTGACTGAGGTAAGATTGAGATCATAGAAAAACTGCCCCTCCCACACATCAATAAAGCGCTGGAGTATCGTAGTTTCTTTAGCCACACAGTTTTGGCAGACAACTGATCCAAGATTTCAAAGCCAAAACCTTTGTCTAATCTTTTTATGCAAGGTGTTCCGTTTGAGTAAAATGAGCCATGCATGAATTCTTTTTGAGTTGCTAAAAAAGAAGTTGACCTTGGCCCCTATAGTAGTCACTCCATATTGGAATCTTGCCTTTGAACTTATGTGTGATGCAAGTGACTTTGCAGTTAGGGCCATTTTGGGCCAAAGAAAAGAAAAAGTATTCTATGCCATCTATTATGCCAGTTGAATGTTGAATGATGTGCAACTCAATTATGCCACAACAGAGAAAGAATTGTTAGTTGTTGTGTTTGCCTTTGACAAATTCAGACCTTATCTTGTAGGAAAAAAAGTTATTGTGACTAAGAAAGATGCGAAACCTAGACTTAATCAGTGGGTGCTCCTATTGCAAGAATTTGATGTGTAGATTCGAGATAAGAAGGGTTCCGAAAATATGGTAGCCGACCATATGTTAAGACTGGAACTCTAGAAACAGTGCAGAAACATCATTTGCAGATTGATGACATGTTCCTAGATGAGTAGATACTAGCTTTGTCACATGCTGAAACATCCCCATGGTTTGCCAACATAGCAAATTATCTTTCTGCCGATATTATTCCACCTGACCTCACATTTTAACAAAAGAAGAGATTCTTTGCAGAAGTGAAACAATATTTTTGGGAAGACCCAATCCTTTTTAAGCAGTGTGCCGATCAGATTATTCGAAGGTGTGTGCCGGAAAGTGAAGTGAGTGAGATACTGACGCACTGCCACTCTTTAGAGTGTGGGGGCTATTTCAATGGATAGAGAACAGCGGCCAAGGTATTGCAATCGGGCTTTTATTGGCCATCAATATTCAAAGATGCACACTTGTTTGCAAAGTCCTGTGATCGATGTCAAAGGACCAAGAATATTGGACGATAAAATGAAATGCCATTGACGAATATTCTAGAGGTAGAACTTTTTGATGTCTGGGGCATTGACTTTATGGGTCAGTTTCCATCGTCCTATGGGCATAAGTACATACTCGCGCTGGATTACGTGTTCAAGTGGGTGGAATCCATTCAAACCATTACTTCAGATGCCAAAGTGGTATCGCTTCATCGAGTAACATCTTTTCAAGGTTCGACTCCTGTGAGAGGTAATCGCGATGAAGGCTCCCATTTCAGAATAAGTCAAGCCAGACGCTTCGCCAACTACGGGTGAAGCATCGGGTGTCACTTGCATACCACCCCCAAAGCATTGGGCAAGCTGAGGTGTCGAATAAGGAGATTAAGAAAATCTTAGAAAAGACAATTAATGTGATGAGGAAAGACTGGGCGAACAAAATTGATGATAGTTTATGGGCTTATCGGCACGTACTTTAAAGGACTCCCTGGGAATGTCCCCTATTGAATCGCCTACCAGAAGGCATGCCACCTACCTATAGAATTGGATCAAAAAGCATATTGGGCGACTAGAATGCTAAACATGAATCTCGAAATGGTCGAGAAAAAGAGGATGCTCCAGTTGAATGAACAGGATGAACTTAGGCAGAATGCATATGACAGTTCAAGGATCTATAAGGAGAAGACCAAGGCGTGGCATGACAAGCACCTAATGCATAATGAGATGAAACCAGGACAACAAGTATTTCTATTCAATTCAAGATTGAAATTGTTCCCGAGAAAACTCAAGTCAAGATGGTCTAGGCTGTTTGAGATCACCCAGGTTTTCCCATACTCTGCAGTGTCGAGCCACGCATCCTTAAGAGAGGCCGATGCAGGTGAATAGCAAAGGAGTGAAGATTTATCTTGGCGGTGAATTCGAGAAGCATAAGTCCACCACAAGTTTGAAGCCAACATAAGCAACGCTCGGGGCCATTAAATTTTGGTTTGCCTGAAGTTTTGTGTGGTTGAGCACCAGTTAGGGAGACACAGCTTGGTCGAGCTAACGACATTAAACAAAGCGCTACTTGGGAGGCAACCCAAGCCTTTAAATTATTTTGGTTATCAGTTTTTCTTGTTTTAAGTTTGCTCGATTTGCTCGGTTTGATTTTGCTTGTTTTAATTTTGATGGCTTAAAGTTGCGGTGTTTCGAGGTTCTAAGGTTGTCGTATATGTAAGGAGAGATAGCATGGAAAGCTTATGTTGGGAGGAGTAGAGTCGAATGCGTGGAGTTTTTCTACACTTAGAAAATTTGTAAAACTTTCTCGGTTGTTATTGGTCTCAAGAACATCGCGATGTTGGAACAAGTTGAAATATATACCTCTTGGGAATGTTGTACATTGGATTCCAATGTCGCGACATTGAAATAATACCTCT